>JAMQGT020000774.1:0-49348 GCA_024447675.2 Pterophyllum scalare | reverse complement strand
TCGCCCTTCAGCTGCGTTAATGTCTTCTCAACTTAATTTGGGATCAACACCGTCCAGTTGAGCTGTCCACAGTTCAGCTCTGCTCTGATACAGGCTGCCTTTGTAACACTGACCCATTTATGATCAAAACAATAGCTGAATTGAGTGAAACTCTGAAAGCAGCCACACTCTTCTGCATTTCTGACATGCTTCTGTCATAATAAGTGAAAAGGATTTAGAAGAAAGAAAAAATCACAAGCCTTTCACACAAAAAGAGCTGAAATGGAGCAACACAAATATACTCATCATACACAGCTAATAAAAAATACTGTATTTAAGCATGCATTACAGGCAAATTTCAGTGTATATATATATATATATATAAAAACAAACAAACAACCAAACTAAGATTTAAATACAGCCTCTAAGCTCTTATTTTCACGCTCACTCGTTCTTTACACTTCCTCAGTACCTTCTGCAGCGGTTTGCATTTCAGTCCTTCCACAGTAGCCATTCACCCATTCATCCAACTTTTGAGAGCAATACAGTCAAAAGAATGTAATTGCATATGGATAAAAATGCGAACAAAATGAGTGTGCCCATCTTTCTTTGGCAATATGCAGATTGCCCCATGAACCGCAACACCTCCACTTTAAGCTGACTGTATTCTGCCATCTAGTGGTGCAACATACAAAGTGCCTTCTCCTGAACAACGACTGTCTCCACTTGCTTAAAACCTTCACTATCATTTCTTTACAAAAAAAAAGGAAAAATTACTGCAATATAACAATATCAACACATCATCATGAGACAGTCAATACTGTAACTTATGAGTTAATTGCAATTAGCATTAAAATTACATAAATTATCTTTGATACACGTACAAATACATCCCACAGATTAAACACCAGTGCCCGAGGCCTTATTGGTCTCCCTGCTGCTCTGCAGTTTGCTCATATCTCCAAGGCGTTTAAAAAAGCTAAAAAACAGTCCAGTGGTCTCTGTTTTAAACACGACAGGCTTGGTGTTGTTTGCTGGAACATTTTCGCCACTTCTTTCTAGGGGGCTGTTTGCGGGCTGTGTGACATGAGTCGAGGGGACGGGCGGCTTCATTTTCCTTTCTGCTGACTTGCAGATCGGGTCTTGAGTACCTGATTGTTTCAAGTTGTGAGAAGTGTCAGTAAAATCAAACACCGGTTTGGAAGCAGGGTGTCCAGCACCCTCTCTCTCCAGCACTGTCCCCTTTTCTTGAACCACTTGATTCGGAGTTTTGACTTTCCGCTCAGCCCACTGATTATCTTCCCCTTTCTCGGTCTTAGGGACTTTGGTGGGTAGCGTATGGCGGCGGCCAAGGTTGCGCTTTGGGGAGGGCTGAGGATTGAGCAGAACTTGAAGCAAATCATCATTGGTGGGGTCATCTGGATACCTGTCTGTTTCCTCATCAAATGTGAGCTGACGGCGCATGGTGGTACTCGGACCGGGAGATTTCTGATTTTCCAGAGAGTGCTCCCCGGATGAGACGCTGCCACGGCTGTTCTGAAAACGCAAAACCTTTTTAGATGCTTCACGCAGCTTTCGGGCCTCCTCCTCATTATTGTCTTGCATATCTTCCTCCTCCTCCTCCTCCTCATCAACAAAAGATCCAACTGTGGTCATAATGTTAGCAGTCCTCCGTTTGGCAGGGTTCCTAAGAAGTCCTCTAGAGTCGTCCTTTCTGGAAGTGTTCATCTCTTCTTCGTGAGAGTTTTCGCTTTCTGCAATTTTGCCCTCGATGTCTGACTGGGATTTCTGTGAGTTCAGGGAATTCTCATTGAGTTCAGCTGCTGAACTCCACTCTTTTCTGCCCATGTCCTTAGCTCTAAGAGAGGTTATAACCTTTTCATTTGTTGGGGGGAGGTTTGCCTGAGAAATAATTTCCGACAGGCTCCCAGTGTTAGGGCTGGCGCTCAGGGGGCTTCCATGAGTCGAAGACGGCTTCCCCGTTCTTCTCCTAGAGCTGCGTTTGGCGGCGAAGTTTTGCAGCAGGGATTCTAATGCAACGCTATCCATTTCCTTATCTCTACTGGAGCAGGTAGCCGTGGACCTGCGCTTGGCTGTGATCTCCAGTCTGTCTCTGTGTCTCCGTTTCACCTCTGCAATCTCTCTAGCCTTGTTTTCCTGCAGGAAGAAGAAAAGCACAGTTTAAACCCTATTTTTAATTCTCTGTTTTAGCTCACTTAAGGAATATGCCAGCACATATCTTACCTGAATGGCTCGCAAAAACTTTTCACAAAAGGAGTTGAAAATGGAGCAACACTCCTCCAGTCTGAAATTCTTGGAGTCCTCACAGAAGTACTGCGCCACGCTGTCGCTTACCGACTGCAGCTCCTGGAGATCGGCCTCCACTTCGTTCAAGCAAACCTCAGCTTCCTAATTGGAGCCAAAACATTAGAACATATGCTCCCGATCAGCCGTCACACAAACTGGAGCCAGAGGGAATCTCTTACCTTCAGAAAGTCCTCCATCTGTGCCTTCAGGTCTTCCTGCTTTAAGGTGTTTGCTTTGGCGTCTTGGACTTTCTTCACCTGTTTTCGAAACTCTGCTTCAATGTCACCTTGGTTTACCCTAAAAGAAGTTTTAAAAACATTTATTCTCTTATTCTGATGATACAGCAAAAATGAAAAGAAAAACATTTTTTAAAAAAAAACACAGTTTACCTTGCTGCAGGTTCGATGTGTTTGAGCTGTTCTGGAAATTTAAGTAGTGGCATGTCCACCTTCTGAGCTTGCTGTGTTGAATTGGAAAGTTTGTTAAAAATCGAGCTTTGCAACCCTAACTTTAGGGAAACAGACTGTGTTGTCATCAGCTCAAACAAGTAAAGAGGTACTTGCCATCACGACGTAATGCATGAGATTCATTCCAGGTTTGTTTGCTTTAGTATCCACCAGCTTCAACAGAGAAGACATTTTGAAGCCGACTGCATTGCCTGCATAGCCACCCTGAGATCAGATAAACTGATTTAGATCAAAAGGTGCACAAATACAAGGAAAAGTCACCCAAGACTCCACCACCACTTGTTATATACTCACAGCATTCATGTAATTCCCAGTCTTGAGGACCAAGCGAATGACAGCGTGAAGATTATCACAATGTAGCAGCTCTAAAAGGAAACATATGCGGTTAAGTCCAACTCCAACATCTCTGATTTACTGAGTCTCATCTTTTTAAAACTCAAGGAACACGGACGTTACCCCTTCCAGCAGCAGTCAACGTACGGATGAAGTCTTTCACTTCATCCATAAGCGGGAAAAATTCCTCTTTCAGCACCAAGCAGCTCAGACGCTCTTCATAGCTAACAGACACAAAGTTTCCATCATTTAATATAACACCAATGATATTTAACATGTGCATCTGATTCAGTTACATTCAGGCAGCCTACCTGGTGATCCTGACCAACATTAGCATAAAGAGATCTGCTTCGGGGAGAGCGGAGCTGTCGCCTTTGAAATTAACCAGCTGCTTCACCTGCATTTGTGAAATTAGAAGAATCAGATTACATATTTACAAGCGAAAATGACAAGAAAGAGGTTTAAGAGTCACGTGACGAGAGAGAGAGAGAGAGCGACTGGAGTACCTCCCCTTCATCCGGCAGCAGCTTGCATAATTCCTGCAGTTTTCCAGAACCAAAACCCAGACTGTTTCCCGCTTTGATGTCCTCAATCATGTCTTTTAAAGGCCTGTGAATGGAGACGGAGACACAAATGGGATTCGGTTCAATTATCTTGATGTTTTTACTGTTGCTATGGGTGTCTGCTTTCATACCACACTGCTGCGGACACATACAAGCCTCTACCTGCTCTAATCACTTTATTTCAGATGTCAGCCCTCAGAAAAAAAAAACCATATTGTGAAGGACACAAACATGATGGGATATCCTCTGAAAATAATATGTTCCGAACACAGAAACGCATATTTGATAGAACAGAAAGTAAAAGATGGAGGTTGATAGATTCATTTCTTCATATACACTTCTGGTAGTTTGACCACAAATATTCTAGGCATGTTAACAGGATTGTCTTCTTTCCTTTTCGCATCTGTTATTTATGCCAATCAGCCTTGGGCAGTACATTTACAATCCCTCTCCAACATTCACCTGCGGGTTAAATGGGGGCAATAACCTGTTAGGGCTGTAGAACAGTGTAGCGTAGCTCCGACCTGCCAGGACACGCTGGCTTTCAGAGAGTTCCCGAGTATGATGCAGTCCTATTGCAGATAAATGGTGACCGCCTCACCTTATGCCGTTTAGCACTGTAATACGGAAAAATTATTGTGCAAAACCAATCACACCTTTGCAAGCGCCACCACTGACTCACCGCTTGAATTGCTTCAAGAAAATTCCGATGTTCATGCTCCTCTTGGAGCTGAGGATGGAAACCTGGGAGTGAAAACAGGGAAAACAGAGAGCTGATTAAAATCAGCTTGTCAGTCGCTGAAACTATTTCACTGTTGACTCGAGCTCTGTCTGTTGTTTCACAGACACCTCAGCTTTCCAAAGAGACAGAAGATTCCAAAGGTTAAGAATTCCTTGAGTTGATTGTATTGAATAATCTGGGCGAAGTTGGAGTTTTTGCATCTTCTCAAGGCTTCTCTTACAAACTTGGTCGGCCATAGGTCAAAGAAAGAGTTAAAATATTTGAACCCGCTATTCTTGGACAAACCAGGATTGGCTACAGTTCATTAAATAAATGTGTTTATTATGTAGAGTAGCTTAAACACAGAGCATCAGTTATCGAGACCAGTGTTCTGTGAGAACACAATTAGATCTTCCTTTAGCAAACAGAAGAATAATAAGACTCCACCCTTGTATTGAGTGATTTTACATCAATGCAAAATGTTTCTGACAAAACAACTATTTTTGTTTTTTAATTGGATGAATAAATGTGAAAATGTGTAAGTTTCACATAATGAGTTAATAAAGTTTCTAAAGTATCGCTGTGTTCCCATTTCATAAAATTCCCTATCACCACTTTTGGCACACTTTTAGAAGATTCCAGGGACGGGTTTGTTTTTCACAAATGTAAGCTTGGGAAAAAAAAAAAAATCAATTCAGGTCAAAAGAACTTGCTGCCATATCTCAGCAATAAACAAGAAAGAACCCTAATCCTCTCAATCTATTGTACAAACCTTGGGGGTCAAAGTTCAACTAGGTTAACTGCTGATGGCTGCACTCACCATTTCCCCTGCTGTGGCAGACGTTGGCATGCCCCTCAGACTCTGTCGGTTTACAGCTTTGATTTGTTGCTGGGCCTGCTTGTGGCTGAACAGCTCCTCCATATGATCAGTGTCCAGCTCATACTCCCCATCAGTCTTATCCGCTGTCCAGACATTGTGCTTTCCTATCACCGTGTGTTTGGGCAGGGTCTCCCAGTTGAAGTTGCGCATCCTGGAGCGCCGGTGCTCTGACCTTGCAAGGAGACCCGGGCCATGTAGGGATGGAGGTGGAGGAGGAGGAGGTGGCGGAGGAAGTGGAGGTGGAGGTGGTGCAGGAGGACCTCCTGGCTGCATCTTTTAATGAGAACCTCTCAGCGGGTTTTGAATGCATCCACAGTCATATTCATACATCAAAGCAGAATTTCTGCATCATAAGGGAGCGCAGGGTGAGCTATCCTGCTTGTTTTCACAGGAGTGTGGCGCAGCCGTCAGTCCTGGAGTGACTTGTTCAAAATGTTGTCAGTTAGGGTGATGCATTCAGACTGAAAGAAACAAAGTAGGGTGTGGACACACAAGTTACAGATATTCCCATTTACTCTACAACAGGGAGCAGCTTTGCTTAATGCTGAGTAAAGATTGACTGTATATAAAATTAGTTATGGTGTTGCAGCCTATTATTCTCATAAAAGGTTGTCGAAACTTATGTAAACACCGTAATAATCTAGGATTCACAGACGTCACTTTAAATCTGCCACAACAGTCACCTTAAAAATAAAATAGGGCCTGGTGTTTTATTCGGTGCAGCGCTATCCGTGTCCACGGTAATCTGTAAACCACTAAAAACAATGTTTGCACTTAATACACTTAATATTATTTTTAGTTCCGAATCGAGGAGGGGGAAAAAGTCAACTCACCTTTGTGTTAGACTCACCCGAAGTCCCATCATTCCGTTTCCCTGTTTGTTTCTTCCTTAAAGTTCTCTTGATGAAGTGTCCAAAGAAAAGAATGACATCAGCCCGGACAGAAAGTGTCGAAACTACCTGTGTGTATATGACACGCCCAGGTGAACTCACTTAAAGTCCATGACAGCCCACACCTTCCCAGGATCTCTGGGATTGGCTTTTTTTTTCTGCTTTGGATTTTAGGGAGGCGCCGTGTTTTTGCTCAGCTGTCATTAAGGTGTTGTGTAATCAAACGCTGCACTGGACTGAAACATTCTGACTTAGAGGGAAAATCCAACTGATTTATTTTAGTCCACGTAAACCATTAATAAATCAGCTGTCAAGTGAATTAAAAACAAATTAAATGTAACATACTTGGTAAATATTGTACTTGGTAAATATGGCTGAAAAGAGACCGTCATTTATTTGAATTTATTATGTACATTTCCAACTTTATATGTAGGCTATATTCCGGGTACCCCGGTTATGAGCCCCTTTTCCTTCTGATTGGCTGCCTCTCGCTTGACTTCCGCAAACATAACTCAGCGATTTGTTGGCACCGCCTCTTTTTTCTTTTTTTTTCTGGACTCAGGTCGTACCTGCGTGTGACCGTAACAGACTGCTGTCCAGTCACGAGCCAAGACCACATATATTTCTATTTCTCGCTATTTCTATACTGGAGTAGATTAAGGACTAATAATGGAAGTACACATTTATCAAAAAGTATTCCACAGGCTTCCGGTCGTGACTCTTTCTGATGACCATATAAGGAAATCCGTACAGCGCAGTCTGACCTCTGAGCTCTTTTCTCCCTTTAAACTTTAGTCCTATTTATGGAAATACAACACCGTGATGACAGATAATGAACAAAGGATGGATTTTGTGTTTTAATTCCAAATTCTGATCTGAGAGCATTGTGACCTATTAAGAAGCTGTTAGAGTTAATGGCAAAGCTGGAAAAGGCAACCGTGCCTGTGATTTTTAATATTAACGGATTGATTTTATTGACTGCACATACCAACACAAAGAAAACATTCTCTTCTTTAGGCTACCCTGTGAAAATAAAATTAGGCAACATCATGAGACATAAACTTTCACCCAGAGGGAGAAAATGTGCTCGACTAAAACGTACCGAGTCCAACCTTCAGAAAATAAAAACATAGTTTAGGGAACAATAAACAAGATAATCCATTGAGAGCATGTTGCAGATATATTTTTATCATGTACATAATTAAAATTACATACTGAATGACGTGAGTTTTCTTTACATACATTGTGAACTCTACCCATACGAAACTGACAGCCGTGTGTCAACTGCACATCTAAGTGAAACAAAACATCCAGCAGACTTTATTGGATTTGCAGAAGAAGATAAAGACAATCAGCTGACTAAAACTAAGTAACATACAAATTATGTTACAAACAGGTAAATAAATAACATAAAATATAACAAATGCACTCATACATTCTGTTTTTGGAGAGGCTGAAATCTGTACTGTAACCTAAAGTGCACCTGGACCCAGGATTTCCGCTTCAGGGGTTCCTGTAGTTGCACGACGGCAACTCCTCCTGCGGCACAGTCACTGCGACGCAGGCTGTGTGCCACATTTTGATATGGTTCCTTTATGATTGTTGAGATCTTTGTATTTAATGTGGATTAATGTAGATTTGCGGTTAAACATAAATATGACATCTGATTTTCTTTCAGGCTTGTTTCCATGTGTAAACTCCAGAGTAAAAAAAGGCAGATACTTGTAACAGTGCTGGATTCATATTCATAAGGACTAAATCTAACAAAGCACCCAAAATTTAGTGTATATTATGTATATATATATATATATATATATATATATATATATATATATATATATATATATATATATCTCCTCACCCCTGTGTAAACTGCCCATTTTCTTTTTAAAGTGAAGCTATATCCTGATGTCTTTGACTCAAATGTGTTCAAACTCAGCTCATGAATACGCTTGAATATGTGCATAAGGAAAATTCCAGAAAGCATGTCATACCTTTTCTTTAAGAGTATCCTGCCAACTTGCAAATCTGATTTGAAAATTTCCTCCCGTCTGATATACACTGAAATATTAAAAGGAAACATCAGACGACATTAAAAATACATCAAAATAATGCATGTGCAAAGTGCAAAGAGGAATCTCCACAATAGTTGACTATCCTGTACATATATGTGATATAAATGATTGTGCCAACTAAATAATAAGAAAAAAAAACATAAGGTAATTGTGATTTAACAACAAAAAAACTAAAAAGAGAACAACTTCAAAAGTTGTCCCTCTATGTAATAAATCATACTGGAAAACATTACAAAAAGAGCTATATCTGGCTGCTACTGATCCTACAATATACTCCTTTATGCATTTAAGTTCCTCTCCATCTAACCACAATGCCAGCGTGTCACTGTACATCTCAAAATGCTGCACCCTGGGTGCATTTTACTGCTCCTCCAGCCAGGATGGCTTATCTGACCCTGGGGGCTTTAACTTTACATTGAACTGTATGAGAGTTTGTTCTAACTGCTGCTGGTTGCCAGCAAAGTAGGCGGAGATGGCGTTGTGGAAGAGAAGCAGCTGCTTGTGCATCACCTTCACCTGGAGGAAAAGAGAAGAGGGAAAACAACTCCGTTACAAACACGGTTTCAAGTGTTCGCATGAAAGCAAAGCCTGCAGACATCTATCTGGATAACGTTCGAGGGAATCATCCTAAAAATAACTTGCATATTATATTCCTCTGAGTCCTATTCTCAGGCATCGAGCAGGCTGTGTTAAATATCTAAAAAAAAAAATATGAACTCTAGTTGAACTTTTTTTTTTTTTTGCACCACTTTAAAAAACAAAGCTTTTTTTTTTTGGTTTTCTTCAACAGAGCATGTCAGGTGACGTTCTATGTTCCTAACACCAGAGTCATCGACCAGGGATCAGAGCACCGGGACTTTGACCCCTGACCACAGCCTGATCCACAAAGCAAACCCCTGAACCCTTGCAGCCACTCCTGCGAGTGGTGGACCCATGTACTGCTTTCGGACAGCGCTTGGGCCCAGCCACCAGGCACTATCCCGTGAGCACCCCGCCTTCCTGAGCCCCGATAACCCTATCCAGGCCAGGGCAACCATGTCTCTTGATTTCTCATAGGAATGTCAAAATCATAGGGAATGGTGAGTTTAAGTATCTTAGGGTCTCGTTCAGAAGTGAAGGGAGAGTGGAGCGGGAGACTGACACATGGATTGGCGTGGCATCTGCAGTGACGTGGATGCTGTATCCGACAGAGCTCCTACGCTCACCTGTGGGCACGAGCTCTGATGAGTGAAAGAATAAGGTCACAGATACAAGCAGTGGAAGTGAGCTTCCTCAGAAGGGTTGCTGAGCTTTCCCTTGAAGATAAGGGTGAGGAGCTCGGCGGGGGCTCAGAGTAGAGCTGCGCTACTCAAATCAGTTGATTCAATGACAATTTTGTTTATCTTGTTGAAGAGAAAACAGAAGTCTTTGTGCCCCTGACAGATTTGTGTCTAGGCCAAAGGAAACTCGAGGTCTCTTGGGGTAACTTTTACATTGGATGCTCATGTTTTCTCTTGCTTAATTAATATTGCCAAGTTGAGTTCCACTGTGTCACACTGAATTGGAAATTTTCATGCCTCTATTTCATCACATCTGGATTGCTGTAACTCAGTGTTTACCTGTCTCAACGAAACTTGCCTGCAACATCTGCAGGTTGCTCCAAATGCCACTGCGAATCAGTAACAGTGTGACAGTAATTCAGGTGCAGTGACTCCCCGTTAACTTCAGAGTGCACTTTAAGACTCCGGGTTTGACTTTTAGAGCTCTGCACGATCAAGCACCAGAGTGCATTAGTCAGCTTTTGCATCCATACATTCCCAGCAGGTCTCTGAGGGTAATGTGATCAGGGCCTGCTGGACGTGCAGCATACGAGACTGAGATGTAAAGGTGACAGAGCTTTTGCAATGGCGGCTCACAGACTCTGGAACTGTCTCCACTGAGCCTGAGATCTTCTAGCATCTTTGCTGTGAAGCACTTTGTGATATTTGAAAGGTGCTATATATATGTATACATAAAAAAAATTACTTTTACTCCTCCACATCGAAAGGAGCCAGTCCAGAGGCATCTAACTACGATGGTGAGTCGTTTCCAGCATGTCCTACTGGGAGGAGGCCCCTCAGCAGATCCAGGATTATGAGATTATGTGAGATTATGTCTCTTGGCTGGCTTGGAAACAACTTGGTGTCCCCCCAGATGAAATGGAGATGGACATCTCTGTTTAGACTGCTGCCCCCGCGACCCGAAGCCAGATAAGCAGCAGCAGGAGGATGGATGAACGGATGGCTTGTCATGGTTCTCTTTGCCGCTACGAACTTGTGAGTGCTTACTCAGATTTCACCCCGAAAGTAGAGGAAGTGCCAGAAATCCCTTCACCAGAAATCGTTCCTAAACTATGTCTTCAGTACATTTTACTGTATATTAATAACAGTTGCATTTATCTCAAAAGGCATTTCAAGTGGCCGCTTTTAAGTAGTACTAGCACACTGTTAAGGCAGTTTTTTTGCCGCCCTGTTTGGAAGATTCTAGCCCGTTTCACAACCACACCCTCCATGACTGAACAGCGACTTTGTGTATGTTCGGCTTCATGTGAAACCACAGTGATGTCAACAACAGTGATGCCATGTGGTTACCACTGCTGCACAGTGGGGAGCAAAAAAAAAAAATCACTGAAGCCAAACCCAGTCCCCATGCCCATCCTAAGCACTCAGGAATGCACGTTGCATTCCCCCGACTTAAATCTAAATGCTCTTGCAGCCTTTTGGGTGGCTGCTCCTCTAGTGCATGTTTGTTTACCAATTTTTTTCTAATACTTTTCTTTCTGCTGCATCCACTATAACCTTGTGTTTAACCTCACAGCATATGAACTGTGGGTAATTCTCTTAAGTCTGAAGAAATTCAGAAAGCATGCACCAAAGGTCTGCCAGAGAGCCCTCATGCACTTGATGAGTTGACAGTGGGACAGCCTTAAGCCCTCAAGGACTTCAGTGTGAGTCTCAGAGTGTCTACACTGGGATTGGGTCAGCCACTCCGCAGCTATCTTGAAATGCTTCAGCCATTTCTTTGGGTACCTTTTAAACATTATCTAGATGAAGTTAAATGGTCTGGGACATAAAAACTGCATGTGTAGTATAACCAGCAAATCTGATAAAAACCTCTTTAAAAAAAACTTTGCTAACAAAAAAAAAAAAAAAAAATTCAGAGGATGGTATACTTTAAACATGCACAGATTTCAAAGGAAAAAAAACTAAACTATGAACTGAACCTTGTTTTCCTCCAGGAATTTAAGCTTGATGGTGACGTCACTACGCAGCCTCTCATATTTGTCTCTGTGGATCTGGTACTCCGCCTGAGCCATCTCAATGCGAACAATGCCAGCTGCATCTCTTGGACCCAAACTCAGTTCCTCCAGATCAGAGCGATAGGCATCAAACTCAAGTCTGCACACAAACACAAGCCTGTCAGTCATTTTCCCGGCAAAATCGACATTTAGGCATTCACACTGTACGCGTTATCAGTTCGTTACCTTGCATTTTCATACAGCTTAATCGTCATCAAAGTATCTTCCATTGTTTTGTTGACCAGCGTGTTGACGCTAGATACAAAGAAGTTGATGGCACCGAGAAGAGCCTCGCCATTCTTACACAACAGCTTTTGTGTCTCTGCATTATACCCAAACTCATCCTGCAGAGAAATACAGAGGCTTTACCCGCCAACTTCATGTCGCGTCACATGGAGACATTTTTGAATACTATACCTGCAACTCCGGGGACTTCTGGCTGAGGTCAGTGAAGGCATCTCCTAGAGCCTGCTGTGTCTGCACGATTCTTTGAAAGTGGTCAGTGAGCGCGGTGGCCAGTCTTAGGATGTTTTCGTACTTGCTCTTCGTGTCTCTTAGCACGTCGATCTGAGCCTCGAGCTCCAGGTCTACTGTCCGTGAGCCTCGGCCGAACTTCTCTGAAAACATCTGCTTTGTGCACTGCACAGTGGCATATGAACAGAGATCAAATTAAACTCTGAATACAGTGAACCTGATATAGTCTATTTACTTATTATAAAGAACAATTTTATCTAAGCAGTGGTAATAAGCAGGTAACATACTTAATAAACCTGATATAAGCACATTATGGCTAAGCTTAGAGCCAGTGACTGCCCAGTGGTGAAAACAAGCTTCCATACTTTGGGTGTAATGCAAACATACATACATATATAGATACATCCAAGCATGTCCATTTCACCTTGTATGTGTTTATGCCCCATTTCTTTACGCTGTCCAGCTTCTCCACTGCGACACCACGAGAAACTTCTTCCGCTGAATTCGTGCTATGGTTCGACGACCCTAAAAGAGAACGAAACCCCAAAAAACACAAACACAATGTACACGATGCTGGAACTTCTCCTACCAAAGTTGTCAAGGCAGCGGTTTATGGAAATTGCATGATTCGTGACAACAAGTGAGGACAGTGTGGCAATGGCCATGAGCCTGGTGATACCTGGTGGATGCTGCTCTGTGTGGTGGGCAAGTCGGCTTGCTGCAGACTGACTGTTAGGCAAGTTAACACCCCTGGATTTCATGCGAATGTCTGAAATGGACATGCCGGTGATAAAGAGTAAGAATGAGAAGGGGACATGTGAAAATGAGCGCAGCCAGAGGAGCTTGGCGGCGAGGTACGCAGCAGAGTGCGCAGACCGAAGCCCTTTCCAGACATGAGATATGTAACACAGCTGGCTTCATTAGGTGACTCCTACATTAACATTCATCACAGCTTCATTCAAACATTCCCACGAGATTAGCAGGAATAACCACAGTAATCACACTGGATATTATTACCATGTCACTGCTTCAGACTATATCAAATGATAAATTTAGTGTTAGGTTACATTTTCTAACCATGGTGGCCACATTTTGATAGTGAGATAAAGTCACACGATGCAATTTGCTCTTATATCCTGATTATATCTGTAAATGTGTGCAACCCTTTTGATTTGGAAACGATCGGGGAGAAAGTCCGCAGCTGTACGCTGTGCTTTCAGACACGAAGCCACCCATGTTAATGGAAAGGAGCGCAGGTCTGAAAGGGGCTTAAAAAACCTCTTAGGCTCTGCAGTGGAAGACACATAAAGAGCAGGGTTAGAGGGGGTTTTGAAGTAATAACAGTCCACCATGCAGGCTTCACATGCAGAATAAAAAAAGATGAAAATGGACTTCATGGGAATAAATGCAAGTACCAAATAATGGCAAAAACGGTCAAAGTGCATTTTAAAGTACAAAACAGAACATATTCTTTAGACATCAGCATAACACTGACTCTGACAGCCCTGTAATATCTGGTTAGTAAATTCCTAATTTTGAAAGCTGCCAAAACATTCTTGCTGAAGCTGTTCAGTGGCAGAGTTCAGCAGGTACAAGCAAGGCTGCATACAAGTCCCTTCATCGAGCCTCGAAACCTCTTACAAGGGGCCAAATCAGAGCAACAGATCAAGGTTAAATAAGGAAAAAAGGGGTTGCCAGAATACACAGCCACCTGGTCCTGGCGCAGGGGCTCGTCTTCTGTCCAGATACTCAGGGTTGAAGCGAACTGCAGGTCCTATGGAATATGGACGTTTGTAATATAAACCGGGAGCCTACAGGTCAGCAGTTCTCTTGTGACATGCTGAAATACGAAGAAAAGCTCCCGCTATTGTTTCTTAAAAGATGCAGTAAGTATAAACCTCTTTCAGTAACTCGAGGACTGTACAAGCATTGATCTCTGGCACAGCTCGCGGCAGCCTTCATTTTACAGTGAACTCTGCACCTGGAAAAGTAATTGCAGGGTCACCTGTACTTCCTGAAAATCCTGTTCAACTGACTGCTGATGGATAACTTTTATTTTTAGAAATGAGCTGCGGTACAGCAACTTGTACTTAATGCACCTTCACATTTGTAATGTCTCTGTGGA
The DNA here is from genome assembly GCA_024447675.2 of Pterophyllum scalare. NCBI lineage: Eukaryota > Metazoa > Chordata > Actinopteri > Cichliformes > Cichlidae > Pterophyllum > Pterophyllum scalare. The sequence continues at coordinate 35,218 of JAMQGT020000774.1, read as the reverse complement.
GATATTACAAATGTCAGTACTAAACAAAGCTAAACCCGCACAGGGTGGAAGTAGAGTTTGCTAACAGTACCTTTGATAGTGCTGGTTGGGATGATGCCCCTGCAGGTCCTCCATAACCTCCTGAGACAATACTGGTTTCATTGAGGTTGGGTCCGGACACCATCACCTGCTGCAGATCCTGATTTAAAGCAAATAAACAGGATTTAAAAGGCAATAAATATTAGATTGTTTAATAATAGAGTGCCCTTGACAATTCTTTGAAATATAAATATTATATATTGCTGAAGCCTATCCCAGCTATCATAGGGCGAGAGGCAGGGTACACCCTGTACAGGTCGCCAGCCGGTCGCAGGGCCAACACAGAGAGACAGACAACCATCCACACTCACATCTATGGGCAATTTAGAATGACCAATTAACCAAACTCCAGGAAGTGCATGTCTTTGGACTGTGGGAGGAAACTGGAGTAACCAGAGGAAACCCAGGCAGATGCAGGGAGAACATGCAAACTCCACACAGCGAGAGGCCCGGGCCAAGGTGGAATCAAACCCAGGCCTTCTAGATGTTATTCCAGCTGTGAGACAGCAGTGCTAACCACCACGCCACCCTGCTGCCCTAAGCCTCAACATAACATAAATTTATGTCATCCATAAAGTGTTGTTAAAATGCAAAGAGATTTTTCATAAAGTTGACCTGCAGACAGATCCTACAAGGAATATTTGGTGATGAGCTAATATTATTACTAGTAGTAGCAGCAGTATAATTCCTTATAGAGGCCTTCAGAATTGCTACTTCTAATGTTTCTAACGTCATAGCATTTATAGCTTAGCTTTCTGAGCCCCAGTGGGCTTTACAAATGGTGCCCCAACTGACAGTTTGTCATGCATTATCTTATTTATGTCACAGTTTCTCCCTCTACGTGGTCTATCACGTCATCATCGTCATCCGGTTGCAGGTAGTGCTAGTGGTACACATCTACTGTCCCTAGCTACAGGCCTTTACATGGTTAGGTAACATTCAGTCATGCAAAATTGAAGCAAACCAAACATTATTGTAAACCAAATCCTATCATCCGTTCTCAAAGCGAGTGAGGTGACAGAAAGCGTCACTGACCTGCTCCAGGCTGTCATCCTCTGGGAGAGTGCCTGTGTCTCCATTGCTATTAATGGGGATCTCCATGGTTGCAGCCTTGCTCATGATACTGTCTGCCATAATGAAATCTCTGCAAGAAGGACAACGGCACATAAAGCTGGGGGGGCGCGGGGGGGGACGATAGTTGTGCTAACCTACATCGACACAGAATAACAGCTGCCTTACGCTGATGCAAACGTGACTGACCAATAGCAACCGTGCTGATGTGGCTTGCTAGTGGGCTACTGCTTGACAGCTAGCTTCAAATCCTCACCACTGTAGCACTGGAGCTGATACTCGAGCCAAACACCAGTCGCCAGAAAGACTAAACGTGAGCCGCACGGGCAGTAGACTTGAAGTGTGGGATAAATGAAACAGAGGCACCGTTATTTTAACTTATTATTCCATGCTGTATTCATGATTATTTATCCTGAACCGTTCACATGATCGTCAATCTGCTTGCAAGGAATTCAGACAGAAATCCCTGCATCCAGCCAGCTCGTAGCTTTAGGAGTGCAACTTCGGAAGAAAAGCTTGCGTGGTTTTTATCTTATTGTACGTCACATCAGATGTCATTTTAAAGCAATGTGCTTCAAGATAAATGCATAATGTATGCTTCCTAATGTACGTTATCTCAAAAATGACAGGCGGGGAGGGATACTGTAAGTGAATGCTCTTATTTTGAAGGGAAATAATGTAGCATCATCGTCAAGCCTCCTCCATCTTCCACGTCGTGCGGTGCGACGTAGCGGTTTCTCTAACCTGCACTACCCTTTTTTCTCCTGAAGATGTCACTAGCAGTTCACGGCCTATAGTAGAAAGAAACTCAAGCACGTCACACCTAGAGCAGCTCTCCATCAGTAGTATTTGGCTCCGGTCCCTCAAATGTTGTGAGTATTAATCATTAAAACGAAGGTTGTTACATCTTAATCGTTCCATTGATTGCAATATCTCCTGAAATCAAACTGTATAAATACAGTCGTTTGTTTTGAGTTGTGAAAGGCTTTGAGATAGACCTCACCCTAGCAAAATGACCACACTTCCAATTATTTGCCTCATTTATTTCAATCAGGGATGCAAGCAAAGTGCACATGGCCTCCAAATGTAGAGGTTTTTCTGCAATTACTCCCGCTCCAAGCAGAGCACCAACCCCTCACACACGCCCACAATGTATTGCTAATGGTTAATTTTCCTCAATGTGCTGATTACCTGCAAATGACATATTTTCCAGACCTTCAGAAATCTCCTCCTCCTTCTGTTTCAGTATTACACACAGCATGAATTTGACAAGTGCATTTCTAAGATCAAAGCTGGCAAAATCATGCAGCCAAGTTATTCATGTTTCCCCCAATCAGCAGTCAACCTGTTGGAGGTGATTTGGCTGGCATGGGTATGTGCTCCACCTGAGCCTCATACCAAATTATTATTATTTTATCATATTGGACAGTGCATGCTGAACCATGTTTATGTTTTTGTTTCCTCAAATGTCCTCAGACATATCATTCCACGTCTGACAAAGAGCTATCTATATATGCATGTAGAAGCATTATGGAATCCAGAGGTCAAGATGGTCAGACAGTACATGTGGGCACCCTATCCCCACCCCACATACACAACACTGCAGTTGAAATTCCGCATACATAAACTTTAGCATTTCAAAAACTGTCAGGCATGCCCATGCCACACTGGAGTCAGCCATGTGTGAAAAGTTAAGACAGTTTGAGATATGGTCACATTTATCATGCATTCAGCAAAACTGCTCTGCATGGGGTCCTGAAACCAGAAGGCAGTCTTCCGATGTGGGTTATAAATTCACTCTGAACAGAGTTATCACAAACTTTAAACAGTGAGAGTTTGAACGGAGTGATGTGCTCCGAGTTGCAGGAGCTGCGATAATGAACTGAACATAACGATGAAGCGCACTAAGCTTTTACTCCAGATTAAGTATATCGGTGTTCCCGCCAGCCTCTGTTTGGTCAAAGTTGAAAAAAGGTGAGCTCAAACCACCGTATCCACTAGAAATTTTTTTAAAAAATGAATGAATTTTTTCAAAGTCACGAATGTGTCATGATCCTGGGTTTTTCTGATGGGATGAGTTTCAGTTCTTGAGATATTGCTCAGTTTTAGTCACAGTGGCCTCACAGTTTCCCTCTCTTGCCTCCCACTGTCTCGTCTCTGTGCGGGTTCTTTTGTCCTCCTGTGTTCTCCTCTCTGACATCTCGGGTATGTTCGAATCACCACCTACCTGCTTCTCCTAATCACTTATCCTTAACCTCTGTAGAAAACCAGTGAGGTAAAGGACAGGCGTGAAGGAGAACTCACGAGGACTTAGGAAAGGAGAAGAGCGGTGGTTACACTAGACTCCTTAATGATGTGACAGCAGATGTCTGCAATATTGAATATGGACTACGAAATCTGACTTCACCCCGGTGTATTCTTACACAGTTGTTTCATGCAGGTCACATAAATGAGAACCAAAAAAAGTTATTTCTTTTGGATTTACTTGAAAAAGTTACGTCCACACAACTGTGTTCATTTCCTCCTCTCTGCGAGACACCGCGAGAACACCTCAACAGTGTTGCATTTTACGGTTATATTTTCTATGTTCTTTATAGATCCTTAATCACAATTTGTCGTCATCATCATCATCATCATGATGTGATAATGTCTCTTTCTGCACTCAGTAGAGTAGAGACGCACGACCCGTGAAATGCCCCTTTTTTGCGTGAGCGCCCCAGAAGCAGAGAGCCTGGCTTAACAGAGACAGCTGATAACCACCGTCCTGACACCCTTCAGCTCCGACTGGGCTTTTAAGTTTTGTTGAGCCAAGCAGATCAGATCAGGATGTCGTCATCTCCTTCGTTGAGAACATCACTGTATCTGGTGAAGTCACTGTGAGATGAAAAAAAGCATCTATGAAGAAACTGTAGCTTCTGTTGACATGGTGACCCAATGAAAGTACCTATAGGAAATTAGTGTGTGTTTTTAACAGAAGGCAGGAACTGAAGAGTATCGGGGCTGTTGCTGTTGTCACAGCGCTAAACTTTTTCATGGTTCACCAGCTACTATTTTTTTTTTTTTTTTAATAGCTTGAGTGAATAATTGAAAGGGTATGTTCTGGCTTACCATTTGAAAAGAGTGACTGACTCAACATCCTTTAGCGTAGGTACCTCTGACCTGCACATTATTCATGGGCCACAAACAGCGTGCGGTTGCTGAAGCTTGACTTTTAAAATGAGTTGTTTTTGTTTTTTTGAGTGGAAGTAAGAGGAGATTAGACGCAGCGGTTAGTTACTGCGAGCTGTAATTAAGGCAAATTAAAGCACAGTCTAATCACAAACTCTCTCACGTTCCAGCGTTTTAATGTGATAAACTTCACAGATGCAGGTTCGTGAGAGTTTTACATTTTAACAAGGCAGCAGTGGGGGTGGGGGAGTCGGGGAGGTTATACCAGTTGTCAGACTCCCATCCATACTTTCACCCTTCCTTGGATAGAAATTTTAAAGACGCCAAATTCTCACAGACGAGAATGTAAATTTAGTGTTGCCTATAAATTTAGAACAAGGCCAAATTAAATTTTAAAGGTCTCAGGCGGGGTCCCCGCTGAGGCTGGAGAGCATGTCACAAAAGGCAGCATATGTATGCGAGGGGAGCGTGAGACCTAAACCGCAGTGCACCCCTCCCCCTGTCATTTTAGAGAATAGTTCATCTTGTTTTTAATGATCATTAAGCATGCTTCCAGATGTTGGGAGGGAAATTCATCCTCACACAGTCTCCTGTGCTCTACAGCAGAAAACAAGAGTGCTGGAGTGATACAGGGGATCCAAAAAAACAACGGAAAGTAGTGCTGCCTGCATCCTTAATTCATGGGAATTACAAACATTGCACAATTCTTACATTATAGGGCATATGGAAGTCATTTTTATGGTGTATTTAATGTGCCATTTCAAACAGCCTATCAACCTCCTTCCCAATTGGTGGTTCAGTTGATGCTCTCTCAGAGAAACAGCAATTCATCATCATAATGGATCCTTGGATGCTGAGAATGTCAGTTATAAAGTGTCTGAAAAGGCAATACATAATCAAGAACAATAAATATTTATATGCTTTCACTTAACTGAATATTGCTCTCAGAATAATTATAAATTTCAGCTTTAAAAAGGTTTCAGTTACAAAGAAAAACAGATACGGTTCTGTGTGAATGTGCTTTCGAGTGATACGTCCAATTTCTAAAGATGAGAAACATTATTTTGACTGACAGATGTTTTTACATGAATTATTGCTGAAAGACTCTTTGTTCATCTCGCCTCCTTTTCTTCAAGAACAAACACGGAGCTGTCAAGAGGATTTCTTTAAATATTATTCATTCCCCAAACAACCGAAGAAAGTAATATTTTAAACATATGACTAGAAAAACAAAAACAAACTTAATTGAATTATTTAATTTGACATCTAGAGCAGTTTAAAAGCATAGGCCAGTTTCATTTCCACACGCAGCTCTTGTTCTATATAAATCAGTTCTCTGGCGTTTTGCTGCTCGACCCGGGTGCGAGGCGTGAGAGCGATGGCTTTGCTTTCGCTCTGATGTTTCTAATTACATTCACCTGCATAATCAGAGGGACGACCAGTCAGAGGCCGCAAATAAACCGAGAGGGCAATTTAAGAATCGTAAATCCCACAAGGGCTTGTTGGCATTTTCACTGAAGTGTTAAAGTAGTTATTTGTTTTCCTGAATACTACCTTTGGTTGGTATACAGAGGCTGTGGTCAGGATATGCACGAAAGGCCACGTTTAGCTTCTTTATACTGTTTACTTACTTTGTCATGCAATTTTCTGCTGCAGGCTTCCAATTTAGTGCAGTTTCATGCTTTTCTCTAAGTATGAGTTAGAACTTCTATATTACTAGACCAGAACTAATATAACTTAGTCTTATAAACAGTCACAAGACACTTTAATAGGTACACCTCTTTAGTGCTGGGTTGGAAACCCTTTTGGCCTTCAGAACAGCCCTAAATCTTTGTGGCACAGATTCAAAAAACATTCCTCAGAGATTTTGGTCCATATTGTCACAATAGCATCACACAGCCGCACATCCATTATGTAAATCTCCCATTCAACCATATCCGTGTCCTTTGTAGTGGTCACAAAAAAAGTTGAATTGAAAGATACGTTTTTCCTCGGCTCTCAGGCGGATATTCCAAAGGTGCTCCACTGGATTGAGATCTAGTGACCGTGGAGACCATTGGAGTACCTTTGTGACATGACTTGCTATCTTCTAGAAGCAGCCATCATAAGATGAGTACAGTGTGGCCATAAAGTTGCGGGCATGGTCAGCAACAATACTCAGTTAGACTGCGGCAATTTAATGGCCCAAAGTGTCCCCCACACTATCAGCACCACCAGCCTGAACCCTTGATAGATGGATCCATGCATTAACATTTTGTGCTCAATTCTGACCCTACCATGTGAATGTCACAGCAGAAATCCAGACTCATCAGTTCAGGAAACATTTTGATCTTTTATTGTCCGATTTTGATGAGCCTGTGTGAAGTGTAGCCTCAGTTTCCTGTTCTTAATTGACAAGAGTTGGTACCCAGTGTGGCCTTCTGCTGTTGTAGTTCATCTGCTTCAAAGTTCGATGCGTTGGGCATTCAGAGATGCTCTTCTTCATACCTTGTATTGGATTGTATTATTGGACTTACTGTTGCATTCCTGTCAGTTCAAATTAGCTTGGCCATTCTCCTGTGACCTTTGACATCAACAAGGCATTTACATCCAGTGAACTTCCACTCACTGGTTATTCTCTCTTTTTGGAATAAACTGGCTGGTGAGGGTGTGTGTATTTATATAAGAACTGATAAGGCTGATTAGCATGCTAACACTAGCCTTTTTTCTTTTGCGGACAGACATTAAAGAAAGCCATCAATGAAATATTTCTTGTATTTATTGAAGAAAACGCAAGCATCACACAAAGAAGCTCGCCGTTTACTGGATGTCTGACCTGTTATTTTCTCCTCCTCCCCATCACGAGAGACATGATTCCTCTGGCATGCAGTTAAGTGGAACAACACCTGCACATGTCTTGCCCTCTCAGTCACAGCAGCAGGTGAGATGTGGTAAAACAGATGTGGAGCCAAGTGACATTTGTTGGCTGACAACTGTTTTACCGTCTGCCACCTTCAGCTTCCCCTGAAACTGGTACAACTTCTGAAGCTACACACTAAATACTAGTGTAGCTCTGTCACTCATTAAGGTATAAGCAGCTTCACAGATGTGGCCGTGTGGGTTAATGACTCAACTACGCGTTCTATCAGCGTCTCTTGCGAGGTTTATACACTTCGTGAGGCACAGAACATCTTGGGAGTCTTGCAGTGTTCAAAGTAAAATGTAAATAAGGAATCTGAGGCCTGAAACATTTTGTGTCACAATGATTGTGGGAATGCAGACCCAAAATGCTAACTCCAAGACAGATTTTAAAAAAGCAAAAAAACAACTAAGCTTTATTTTTACTCTGTTTTCATCAGTCCAGATGGCTGATGAAAACAGAGTAAAATAATCCAAACAGGAATAGATGGAGGAAACACACTGGTGGACAAACAGCATGAAACAACAAAGAACAGAGGAAAACTGAGGGCCTAAATAGACACATGAGGTCATTAGGGCGAGAGAACACAGCTGGGGGGAAACAAGACACAGGTGAACAGAATCAAACTAATGCACACGAGACAACCCAGCTAACAAAGCTTAACGAGAAGTAACTAAACACGGGGCATCTAACACAGAAAGGGGGTTACTCGTGTTAACTAAAATTGAGGGCACAGAATAACAAACACAAACCACAAAGGACTAAATAACACAATAATTCCAAACTTGAAACCAGGGGTCAAAAACCCGGGACAATGACACTTTGTGAAAAATCTCCTGAAGAGAAAACATTTCAAAAGGAGATGTTTCACCACAGGGCACAACAAGAGATAACAGAAAATACTGTGTTGGCTGTGATTCCCCACTGAGTCCTAAAAACTACAGAAGCAAGACAAACATGTGAAAGCTACTTGTAATGCTTTCCAGTCCTTCATGTTGAACTGCATGTGAACATGCTGGGAAGCTGAATATGTCTATTTTATTTTATTTTATTATCCAAACAACACTATTGGTAAGGGCAAAGATCATCAGAGATGCACCAGAAGGGCCAAATTTGTGGAAAATTATTATTATTTTTTCTAAATAACAATTTAATATGACTGACAATGTAAACTAGACAGTTGTGGTCAGTTGTGGTTTAAACAAAGAGTGTTGCTACCATGTGTTTTGATTCACATTGGAGGCATTAAGGAGCTTTGTTTATTCATAGTCATTTGAAACTCTGTAAAGATGCTTTAGATCAAACTGGTACCAAAGACAGGTTGCTAACCTTTGAAACCAGTCAAATTATTGGTAAGGGAAGAATTACTATTATTACTGTTTCCCAGGCTGTAAGGGGAGAGTCATGTCCCCCCCCGAATATTAAACAATGCTCTTTGAAGTTTCAAATTAATATGCAAATCAGAGCATCACTTTCTCATCAATACAGGCCGTGAGAGGATAACTGTGGCCTTTACCAACATTCGAAAGTTCAACTCTGATTCTGCAGACTCTTGATCCAGGATCAGAGTCTGTATACTACTCTGTCAATGCACCTTTTTACATTATTATATTCCAGCGTGGGCCTTCTTTCAAACTGACAGTGGTTACTTAAAGGTTTAGAAAAGGGGAAATTAATTTAACTGAAATTCCCTGACATGTTTTTCTAGATTGCTTCTCCCATCTTCTTTCAGAACCGATTCTTCTTTCTGTCTTGCTCTCAGCGCAGACGGACGCATTTTTCTTCTCTCCCTAACCCTTCCTTATCTACCCTGCTTTGCTGCTTCGCTGTTTTAGAGCCTCTCTTCACACATCTTCCAAACTGGACATTAAAATTATGGATCTGGTCAGCTGGTCTCTCAACGCTATTGATTGATCAAATTTTCACCATGAGGAGATTGGGGAAAGGAGAGGGTTCCTCTTATCCGATTGACATACCCTGCTGGCTATGTTATGGATTTCTGTGGAGGGTGGAAGATGACGTGCCTGGCTGTACTGTTGATTGAGGACGTGGCATATATATTTGGCTTATTGATACCAGGATTTCTCCTGATTGGACTTGGGGATACTTATCGTGAAGTCTTGACAGCCATTCGGGCCTTGGTAAGGCTGCCGATGACGGGAATTTAGAGCTGTACAAACTCAGACTCAGTATATCTGGAGCTGAATCGGAAGGGATTAGATCTTGGAGACGTATCTGTTTCTGCACAGCTAAGGAATGAACCAAGAAAATTCGGATGACTGGATTTCTCACCATGAGAGTGCCAGAAAGACTAAAAAGCTGTCAACAAATTAATCCGTGACAACCTGTACCAAAACAATTGTAGAATCTGAAATTCGGCTTCCTGACAGCCTTGGATTGCCGGTTATCTCATTCTTCTCCTGGATGTTGTGTAAACAGATGCTCTTACGCCCCCGCTGTCCCGTCTTCTGACCTGTGTGAACTGATCCCTAGACCAAGCTGCTGATGAACGTTCCACCTCTTTTCAGGAACTGTTAGCTGAGGGGGAGTTGGGTCAGCTCCACAGTAACCCGAACCCACTCACCTCCGCTGGCTTCCTTCCATCCCACCCTAGCGCTCCCATGCTATTTGCTATATGTGCTTACTATTTGGGGTTTTTTAACCTCATACTGTGCCCCCATTATGGGGCAAAATATGAGATTTTTTTTCTCCTCACCTATCCCATTGTTTGCTTTGTTTCCCTCTTATCTTTGTAAAATGGCAGCGCCTCTGATGGCTGCAAGGCCGCAGACACTTATCGCCACTGTTTGTTTGATTTGTCTTTTTGGATGGGTGTTCTGGAACTTCTTTTCGTTACATGTCTGACATGTAATGACAATAAATTGATTCTGATTCTGATTCAAAATTTAATGGTTGTGCTCTTTGACCTTTAAAGGTTTACGCCATTATCAAAAATTATAAATTACTATAATGTGTGATTAAAAAAGTGTCAGATCTAGATTAAATAGTGTCTGTAAAAATGTAATTAATGATTTTCAGCTAGGCTGACAGAGTTAGGGATTAGCTTTTAGTTTACAGTAAGATCAAGATTAGGCTAATAGTAATACTCAAGCGTTCAGCACGACAAAAAAGGGACACAAATATATTAAACTGTAATTTTCTTTGAAAAAAGTTGATGTCATATGCTTACAGGTTGTGCAGCTGGTTCTATTAGTCATAAATATGAGAAAGACCCCACTGGCATTGAGTCATCATTCTGGCATACTGACAAAGTATCATTTGGGGATGTTTCTTTTTCAACTTTTACACTGCATAACATATAAATCAATTCTAGGTAAACCTCTAGTATCCCTGGGCAAGACTCTGAACCCCAAGTTGCTCTCGATGCATTCATTGGAGTGTGAATTGGTGAATGAGACATGCTGTATAAAACACTTTGAGAGTAGAAAAGTGCTATATAAGAACCAGTCCATTTGTTACTTAGCACTAACTGGCAAGTATACTTCCCTCCAAAAGTGTTGGAAGAGTGAGGCCAGTCCCTTTATTGTTGCTGTAGACTGAAAACATTTAGAGTTGACAATAAAAGATGAATATAAGACACAAGATCAATATCTCAGTATTTAGTCTCTGGAGCTTGAAAAAAAGGCGACTGGACTTCTTTTTGTTTCTTGAAGACGTTTCACCGCTCATCTGAAAGGCTTCTTCAGTTCTCAGCCAAATGGTGGAGAGACCCAGGTATTTAAACCCCTGTGGGCGTAGTCCCCTGGAAGTGGTTGTGACCCTCTATTGTTCATGTGTGTAAATACATGTGCCAAGGTGTGAAGGGAGGCGTGGGTCATTTCAACCAGTGGTTTCAGTTGAAACCAATATAGGACTTCGCTCAATTGTTTCATGTGGCCTCTTGAGGTCACGGGAACAAAGGTGTGAATGGGGGTTGAGACGTCTGGGAACGGAGCTCAGGACAGCACTGTAAGCGGGGGAAAGTTGGTGACATAAACCACCTCCTCTGTTCAATGATGGTTGTTCACAGTGGACATAGATGGCTTCTTATAGTCAGAGGAGTAACCAACATGAAAACCAGAGAGCTGTCTGTGGGTGAGAAACAAGCAATAGCAAGAAGAACAGGAAAGCCAGGCTGGAATTTCCCAAGAGGTACAGAGACAAGCGTCAAGTTTTATGGACTGATGAGACAAAGATGAACCTTTACCAATATGGAAAGGCCAAAGTTTGGGGAAAGAAAGGATCTGCATATGATCCCAAACATTCAAGTTCATCTATGAAACACGGTGGAGTTAATGTCATGGCTTGGGCTTGCATGGCTTCTTCAGGGACGGGCTCATCAATCTTCATTGATGATATCACGCATGATGGCAGCAGTACAATGAACTCAGAGGTCTACAGAAACATTTTGTATGTCAATTTAAATAAAGAGGCAACCAAACTGATAAGGAGATCCTTTATCATGCAGCAAGATAATGACCCAAAACACACTGCCAAAACTACAAAGGATTTCATCACGGGCAGGAAGTGGAAGGTTTTAGACTGGCTTAGTCAGTCTTCAGACCTAAACCCTATAAAGCATTTTACATGCTGGAGGAGTAACGCCCTAAAACAAACACCAACTGGAAGAGGCTGTGGTGAAATCCTGGAAAAGCGTTGCATCACAAAAGAAGAATGCAAAAGTTTAGTGATGTCAGTGAGTCACAGGCTTGATGCAGTTAAGTCTTCTTCACTTTAATCTAGTTTAAGTGTATCTGTTTCAATACTTTTGCTGCAGGAAAAATTAGTGGGTTCAAACAAAAGGGTCTATCTGCTGACCTGTGCATCAGATCCAGACTTAAATACCTGGAAATAAAAGGTGAGATGTTGATCTTTTGTCTCTGTCATGATCCTGGGGTTGATCCAGCATTGTGCGTTTTTTGGACTTTCTAGTTTTGGTGTTAGATTTTTTTACTTTGTTCCTCAAATTGTTTATGTTGTAGATTCTTTACCATTTATTCCTCTATTTAGTTATTCTCAGTCTAGGCTGCTTTCAGTTTGCTGTGCTGTCCTCAGTTTCCTAAGTATTCCTTATTATGATTTCCTATGTTCTGGAGTTCAGATTCCCTGCCCTTTCCTGTTGTCTGTCTCTGTGCCCTGTTCGGGGGTCTTGTCTGAGTCTCTCTGTGTGTTTGTATCCCTCTGTCTTTGTGCTTCACCATGTTTTGTCAAGTCTGCATGTGTGTCACAGTCAGTCACTTCCTGTTTTATTTTGACAGTCCCTTGTCCCATGTACTTTGAGTCAAGTTTTGCTTCCCTTGTGTCATTAGGCTAATTTAGTTCAGCTGTCCTTCCCTGCTGTCTCCACTCTCCCTAATTACCTTGTGTGTATTTAAACCCTCAGTTCTTGTCTGTTCTTTGCTGTGTTGTCTCCTGTCAGCTGTGTGGGTGTTCCTCCTGAGGTTCCTGTTTGGGTGTCAAGGTTTTTTTAAAATTTTATTTAAATAAGTATTTTTGGTACTTTAAATAAAGATGCAGCATTAAACCTGTTTTTGAGTTCAGTTCCTTCTTACGTGTCCTTCATTTAGGTCCAACCCTACCTGCCACACAGCTGCACCTTGATGGTCTCATATTGATTTTGTTTGTCAAACCCAAATGTTTTGAGTCTATAGCAAAAAATAAAAAGATTGAAGTCACTGTTCCAATACTTTGAGGAGTATATGTGCTTATGCTAGCAGCTTGCTAACCAAGCTGCGTAGCATTAGCTGATAGCAAATATGGTCTCTTCTGGCTCCAAAAGACCAATTCAGTTTTATTTATGTAGCGCCAAATCGCAACAGTCGCCTCAAGGTGCTTTATATAGCGAATGTGGCGAGACCGATGTCGCTTAAAGAGCCGGCCACTCGGTGGTGGGAGTGACGGTATATAAACGGCACCTCTACCTGTCTCCCCTTCATGCTCAGCTGATTGTCACTTCCGGTCCCAGTCTCCAGCAGTGTAGCAGAGCTGTTTGCGCTTGGCACCCGTATAGGCTGCGTTAAGCAGATGTCCTGCTGCGGTGAGTGTTTCCTCTGTTTTTGCCTAATGAATGTGTTTCTGAGGCTAACGCTAGTATGGTCACAGGTCAACGTCAGCTAGCTGTTTGCATCGCATTCCTTTCGGCAGATACATGAGCCTGTTTGGAATTAGGTGAGTCGTCAACTAGTCATCCTAAGCGTATCATCATTGGCTGCCATGTAATTTAATGTTTATTGACTGCAGCGTCCTCCAGCTGCCTTACCTCTGGCGACAACGTTGTTAGCTCCCAGCTGACCGGAGCCGCTGCTGTCCTGTCCGGGCCCTGTCGTGGCCGGCCCGGTGTTGTCCTGTCTGTTTTGGACGCGGCCCTGTCCGTGTTCTGGCCGTGTCCCGTCCTGTACGGCCCAGTGTTATCCTGCTTTCGCCGTTGTTCCATCAGGGAGACTTTGGCATTTTGCTGCTGCATCTCATCATCGCCGCACTCTGGTTCGGGGTCCCGCTGCCGTTGGTCTGTGGCCGTAGCTCGTTCGCTGGCAGACGGCAGCGGTATCAGCTGCAGAGCTCGGCTTTAGGCCTGCAGCATACGCCATCTTTCTGTGGCCTAGTTTTAATGTGGGTTCATATCCAGTGTTTTAATAAGTATGTGTGTGTGTGAGGCATTCACTGCCCCTAGTCCCTGTGCAATTGTTTTCTTTAATTGATTATGTTTTGATTTTGTTTCAGTTGCTGGAGGCCGTGGTGGTGGCAGTACTAGGGGCTTGGGTGGAGGTTCCCCTTATCCTTTGTCTCGTGTTTGCTGTGATGTTCTGGGATTGGAGTCTTCACTCACCGGTGTGGTCCTCACGTGTCTGGGTGATTTAGTTTGTTTTATTGTTTTGGGATTCCATCCCCCCTTGCACTGGTCTCTGTCCCCATAGGGCCCCAGCTACTGGTAATAATTTTGTTGATTTGCTTCATGGTTTTTTTTTTTTTGCATTTTAATAATTTTTCTTAAAATAAAGTTGTGGTGTTTTTAATATTGAACCTCGTCTCCTGCCTCCTTAGTGGGCGAACTTGTGTGCTTTAGTTAACTGGTGAAATACCTTGGGTGAAATTCCCAGGGTGGCGTTGTCAGGCAATCATTATTCAAATTCTAGTTTTCTTATTTACTTACCTTCACATCTTATTAACAATTATATCATTCATTGCACTTGCCGCCATCCCGCCACATCAGGAAAAGAAAATACAATAATTCTATATACAACCCTCTATGAGCAAACACCTGGCAATAGTGGGAAGAAAAAACTCCCTCTTAACAGGACGAAACCTCCGGCAGAGCCAGGCTCAGGGAGGGGCAGCCGGTTGGGGGTGAGGGGAGGGACACAGGACAAAAACATGGAGACTTCCAAAACGAATCATTCCAAAACCTACGAGTAATGGTTTCAGCCATCTTTTATGCGGTCTACGGTGAAAACAATTATTGGTTATTAATGTACATTGGCTCTTGAACAGCTGGATGAGCATTTGGTACCATGCAGCCACCATACCACACCATAACAGAGTTTATGTCTGGTGTGGGTTATATGTTTTTCTTTTGGTTACACTGAGAGTTTTTATGTAGGGAACTAAAAAGAATGAACAGTCAATTTCTCAGGTATCGGTTACATTCTTGTCTGAACTTACAGTTCACAGGAAACGCCACAGTTTCCTACGAGTTGTCGAAAGTTTTGAAATAATGAGCCATAACTTTTATGAGATGCTGAGCGTGGTACTCCAACATCCGAGCAGACTGTACATAGTGAACAAATTATGATGATGAGAGAAAGTCTCCTTAACGTCAATATTTTTGAAGTGAACTGCAGTGTAAAATACATAATCATTCAAACACAGTATCTATTTAGATGTGGAATCAAAGTGAAAGCAGATGTTACTGGAGGCTAAAATACTTTCCACTTAAAGTAGGCCACTCTTGTTCATAGCTCTCTCAGTAGCTGGGCTTATTCCAGAAAGCAGGCAGGAGAAGTGAAGTTCAAACTACTAGGCTCCCACTGCTTTCACCACGTTGTTTCGGGTAGAGCCTTTACAACAAAAGTCCATTCCCCAGGGTAGACATGAAGAATGGCAACCCAAGAATCCAGATGCAAATGTGTATTTATGTGAGTAGTCAAAAATTGCCATATTGTAAACATATACAGCTGCTACAACTGAAGAGGAAAGAGAAACACTCATCAAGAAGGCCATGTAGCATAATAAAAGAGTAATTACCACAGTCAAAGCTGAGGCAGTCTGGAAATTACATCTCACGTGTTTTATAGTATACAACAGAAGTGAGTGCTCTGCTGTGCAATACATCACTTAAATTTGAAATTATATAAAATGTATTGGCAGATTACATGCTGGTGTCGTGTGTCAGCTGATCTTCAGTTTGGCGCTCCCCTCCATCTTTAAAAGTTTCAGTGAGGGTTTTTTTTTTTTGTGCTTTTTCTTACAAAAACATGATGCACAAAATGCAGATAGATGCATCCTGGGTGAATTTTTCTTTCTAATACCACATTCACGCAGTTCGTCTAATTAAAAAAATCACAGGTGACTCAGTTATGTTTTATTATGCCTCAGGTTTTCTAGCTGGTGCATCAGGTTGCGTTTGCTTTATTCTTCATTCTTGATTGTCAAATCAGAAATAATTGTAGCCCGGGAAATTAGTTCCCACAGAGGGCACAATATCAGGGGTTCTTGCAGCGCTTTAATGGCACACAAAGGTACAAAGAGTAAAACACACACAAAAAAATATGGCAGTGGGTCTGGTTACACACAGAAACAAGCAGAGGAACAAATTAATGCCAAGCCAAAACCACCAAATAATAATAAAATGCTTTCAGGCACATTTCATAGCAGCTTTGCTAAGTTCACGTTTTGGACACTCTGCAGACTCCACATTTAGCATCTTGCAGCACATGTGAGGGCATGGCGGTTTTTACAAGTACTTTGCAAAGCAGTTTTGCATCACCGTCCTCCGTGCTTCTCCAGCTTGGTGCAGAACAAATGCAACCCCACCATTAAACAAATGTGACAGAAACCACAGACCAAGATGCACTTGGCAAACTCTTTAAAGGGGTAACCACTCTTCTTCACGATGCTTCCACGTTGTGATGGAAATTTGTAACATTAGGTGAAACTCTTCATCTCCAGTTCACGTTTGCAATGTACCTTACAACCACAAATTAACAAGAAATGTCACATTCAAAAGAAACTGAAAAAGAATGTTTGCTGGCACTTTAACATCCCAAGAGAGAAACTTATTTAGGTCAAATGGAAAACTCCGTTGTGAAGTTATAGGTTTTAACCACCCGGCTACGTTCTCCCTGCATGCAGTCATCGACCTTGGTGACTACAAAATCTCAAAGGACTCAAACGCCCCCTGCAATGCCTTCTTAAACAAAGCAGTGACCAGGCTTGCTAAAACCTGTGAAACAATGTCTGTGGTGACTGTTACAGTAAAACAGGCTGACTTTGGCAAGTGAAATGGGTTTGAATGAGATCCAGCAGTGACTTGCTTGTTGCTCCTAACAGCAGGAATGAGCATGGAGACCTCTTTCCCTCATGCACACATCCTTCGCAGGGGCATCTTAGCCAAGATGCATCTCTCATTGTTTTTAACCCAGTGCTCCACATCCTCATAGAGACCTAACCAGAAACCTCTCTCCCTTAGCAGGTTCACAATGTGCTCCATGCCTTGGTGTCCCATATTATTATGGACCAGGACTTGATCTTTCAGACACACAGGTAGAAGTAACTGCCATATCTGACCACGATGTGGGTCTGCCACCACTCCATACATCAACCCTTCTCTCTCTCCTGTATACACTTCCAGCTCTTTGAGAGTGGCTGGGACCTTCCAGTATTTTTACAGCAGAAACCTTGGACGGGTTCGTCCCCACACCCACTGCAGACAACTGATGACCCCAAAATTTGACTGACTGTTTTAGGATATCGCACTTCTACTTCAACATTGCCTTGAGGCCAGTTTCTGCCAGCCTCTGCGGGTGCTGCTCAAAGGTCCACGATGTCATATCTCTCTCATGCGTGGCTACTTGGTGGTACCCACTCACAAGATCAGTGGTTGAACTTTGCCCCTCTCAAGGCATCAAAACTCTCATCAGCCTCGGGTGTTTTAACCACCCAGCTACACTTACTGTGCATTGTATTTTTTTATGCTATAATACATGTACACAACGACTACCCAGGATAACTGTGTATGTAGCTACCCTGCACACCAACACAGGTGTTGTCACTTATTTTATCTAATGAGGTTTATGAGATTTACTTGAATTTGATTCTTTTCAGCTGTTTTTTTTTTCTATCAAAGCCCAAGTTTATATTTTTTGCCCCCCATTAAATGCGCAACAGTTAACTGTATACCTTTTAAATCTGCAAGCTGCTCACACACAAATTTGGTACACAAAGCGCATGGTTCATAATTGTATAATGGCAAGTGGAAAATTGGAGAGGCTCTTTCACGCCTGTGTGAGACACCCACATGTAAACAACTGGCAAAAAAGAGATCAGTGCCCCTGACTTAACCACAGCGTGAGTTCACTGAGACTCTTTTTTTTTTTTAAATCTTATGCCAGATGATTGTGCCAGTGCACTGATAATTAGATGACTTCATTTAAAATTGTTCTAATTATTATTCAGTGTTATTCCTTTTGTTGTACTCTGTCATATGTGACAGCATTTACTAATTCAACGGCTTTTTTGATCAGCTTGGTGGTGTTCAAAGTCATTTGTTACATCACTTCCTCCTCCTGCTGCTGCTGCTGCTGGAGACGATGAAGAAACACTGCCAAACTGCTATCAAACTTCTACCCAGGATAGCTGTGCCATTATGTGAAAGTTTAAACGGAGTGTCTTTTGGTGTGCACTGAATACAAATGATTATGACAGTAAGGGAAATTTAAGAGCTTCAGCTGAGGAAACCAGTCTAATCACCAACTCCCCTGGGAGTGTGCACAGCAACTGAAACTTAGTGGTAACATTTTCATTCACTGTTGGCAATCTTACTACTCTTTGCTGAGCTGAGCCCTGGGTGAAAAAAACCACTCACCAGCTAAGCACTGCCATATGTTCTTGCCTGATTGTGTGTATCATAATAAATCCTCAAAGCATTCAATAATACATACGGTATGTGCATTTGATATAAATACAGTTTATAAGCACATCATAGGTTATTATTCCCCCCTTCAGGTGCAACTTCATTCTTGTCCCCCGCCTTACTGCCCCTGCAAAGTGTCATATGCAAATAAGAGAGTACGCAGGCTAAATAAGTCAGTCCACTGTTCAGACCTCTAGGATGGCAGCTAGGCTCATGTCCTGTGGGACTATTCTTAAAGAAGACACAAATATAGCATTATATTCTTGTGTTGTGCCATCTGCGTGGAGAAACACAGGTATCAAAAGCCAAACTCTTAAAAGCAGTTGGTCTTAATAAAGATCCGGAAATCTGTTTATCTGTCTGCTACTTACTTACTTTTTAATCCAAATTGCCTGGAAGCTCCTCCCTGTGCTGAGTACATTTCGATGTCAGGGGGTTAATTAGTTGCAGGGATTAAATTTTCTTCAAGTTCTCATTCAGGTGGTTTACTGGGAAGGTTTTTGCCTCGAATAGCTGTTTGTCCATGGCAAATAATGAAAAAATAAACTTTTAAAAAGTTAGCGAGTGCATTGTCATTGACATTAAGCCGTTTTTGTCTGTCTCGTTGGAGGGTTTCTAGCAGGGTCACTAACAAATGTGTTAATCAGTCTAAAACAGATATTTCTTTCATTAAGCTGGGACATCCCATACTACAAGATTCAAAGAGAGATGAAAATCCCGAGGGATTTTGCAGGAAGTTTGCGCTGCTCTGTGAAAAAGCAATCAGAGTTAGAGCCATATCAAACATTTAAGATCTTTACAGCTGGAAACCAGGCAAGTCTGGAGCATCTGAAGAAGTCTGTTGATAAAAGCACGATGAAAATTAAATTTGCACCAGATTTTAGGTGTACTCAAATCAAACTACTTGAGTTTTGTGCTTTTCTGACTTGGAGCCTTAAATTGATATACTGCACACATTTGATTTAATTTCATATACATACCCTGTAGCCCACACATCCAGGATCATGATAGGATTCCCATATTCTTTATTATTAGTAATCTTCATGCATGATTACCAAGATTTCAGCTGACACATATTTTTGTTGTCAGAACTGCACGAAGCTGGATGTATCAGATGTTTTCCAAAGTAAAGCGCATGCAGTTTAATATACGAATGGTTAATAAGAACAGAGAGGAAAATAACTTGGCTGTTATTCTGGTCCTCTTCTTTATGTCTGTCAGCACATATTTTCATAGCCACTGATTTATGTCCCAAAATGAATCTGCTGGAAGGTAGAGATGTCTGCTAAAGCAGGTGTTGAGTGCCGAGTTCTTCGGTTACAGCCGTTAGACTTCAGTGTTGGTTTATCTGACCAAATCTGTCTAGAAAATATGTTTATGTGCCACTATCTGACTTACCCCCGATAACGTATATAATCTCCCCCAGCACCTGTATACTCCACAGGAGATACAGATTGTGAGACCGTGGTATGAGGAAACTTCATATTAAACATTCTTCTCTGAAAATGCCTGCAACTGTTTTTATGATTGAGGTGGACTAAAAGTGTGTATGTGATTCGCTAACAAGAATGGAGCCGGGATCTGTTTGCATTTAGTAAATCTGGCCGTTCAAAGGTTTGCCCAGCACAGAGCCAGACTCACATAGAGATGTGAAACTAAAGAAAACATTCCCAGCTCTAACTGACAAGTTTGGGACAACATGCCAAGTTCCCAAGCAAAAACAAGGACAACAAAAAATTTTTAGAAAATATTTTAGACCAGATTAAATGATTCACAGTTAAAAACATTTTCAATCCAACCCTTGTACCCTATTTTCAGAAGGGTTGGCTGATTGGCTGGTTTATTGGATGGTTAAGCCACTTAACCCTGATCTATGAATCAATCAAGCATTTAAAAAAGGCGCCTAACTCAAGGAATGGACCAGTGTTGTGTCTACACAAATAATTTACCAGAGACCCAAATTTAAATTACATCTTCAGACACTTTGTTACTAGCAGCCTGCCATTAAAAACACATGAGTTTGACAGGCATAAAATGGCATTTTTGCACCAACAAGGTGACTCACAAAGAGTTATTACCGCATAACTGGGCATATCTCAGCTGCTGGCTTTGGGGGCACTCATTCCCCCATGTGTAGGAAGATGGGTCGATGTGGATCAGTGTGTCTTGTTGTGCATTTGTCTTTGTCTTGGTGTGTGTGCGTGTGTGCACGTATGGCTGGTACTGGGTACTGGGGCTTGCTGCGCCTCGGCCCCTGTGGGACTCGTTTGCTCCTCACTGGTCGTTGCTGCCCACCCGGGAGGTGGGCACTTGGTGGGTCCGGGGCACGAGGCTGGGTGTTTTGGTGTGGTTGTTGGCCCACTCCCTTGGGGGCTGTGATTCAGGTTGGCTCGGGCCATTTCTGCGCAGTGGGGGGGCTCTGCTCTGCGTCAGGTCGGTTCTCGGGCACCTGCGGCCCTCCCTTGGCTCCTGCAGGGATGACCAGCCTCTGGTGGGGTCAGCTGCCTGTCGTTGCTGGTTCCCTAGGACTCTTGCCCTTTGGCCATGAGAACCCCAGCTGGGACCTCCCTCCTCCTTCACAGGGGTCGGGCGCACGGTTGTCATCAGGATGTGTGGTCTCGGGTCTTCAGTGCTCTTGGGGGGGCTGTGGAAGACCTGAGTCTCTTTCTGTCTGTCTCTGGCTCCGGTTGTCACTGTTGTGGCTTCTCACCCTTATTATCAAGTACATGGCAAACACACACACAAGCAACAGATTGTGTTTGTTGTATTCTTTTCTTTCAGGTGGTGTTTGTCTGTTTTGTGTGTCTGTGTGTTGACATGAAAGTCACGTCCTTAAGAAATAGGAAAAAAGACCTGACACAAAGATGCATCTGGCACTTCAGTCTATCCATCTGCTGTTTGGCCGAAGCCTCATCAGGAATGTTCTCAGTGGAAGAGTGGTTGTCATGGTCCTGGATCTTTTTGCCCAGTGATTTTTGTTTTATGGGTTCTGAAGTTCTGTTGTTGTCAAATTTCTTCAGCTGAGTCGCTTATTTTGCTCATGATTTCTTATTTTGTTGTAGGTTTTACAGTTTTGAGTTCTTCCTTAGTGTTTCAGTTTGGAGTACCGAGTTTCTATTAGTGGTGTTTGTGGTTTTCCGTCAGCGTGCCTGCCTCCCTGCGTGTAAAGTCTGCATTTCTGTTGTTTGGTCATTTCTTGTTTTATTTTGCTAGCTCTTGTCTCGTGTGCATTGTGTTTAGTTTTGCTTCCCCTTGTCTCATTAGTTTGATTGTGTTCACCTGGATACTGTTTTTCACAGCTGTGTCCTTTCTCCCTAATTACCTAATGTGTGTATTTAAGCCCTCAGTTTTCTTCAGTTCCTTGTTGTGTCCTCTCTCATCGTTTTGTGCTTCATATGTACTGGCTGAGTGCTGTTTGTTGTTGCAGTAAACCAACAATAGGTTGAGTTTGCCTCTGGAGACCTGTGTTTGGGTCCACACTCTGCCACTATTACACTGTCAAGGAAGCACAAAGAAAAGGCTGAAGTTATGCCAAATTACACAAGAACTGGCCTAAAAAATCATTGGCAACATGTCTTATGAAATATGAATATGAATTTGTATGAATACAAATTTGAAAATTTTGGTTCAAATGGTGAAGTTCAGGAGAGCGGTACAACTGTGAGTTTGATGGTTTGGGGGCTGCACGTCAACCAGTGGTGTTGGGGGTCTTGTCAAAACTGATAGAATTATGGACACGGAAAAATTCTGCTTTTGATCCAGCATGTAATACCATCTGGAACATGTCAGATGGCAAAGGTTTAATTTTTCATGCATGACTGTGAGCCCAAGAACACTGAGTGCAGTAAAAGCGTACGTGGATCGACAAAAGGAACAATAAAACACTGTCAGTCATGACAGTCGCCTTCCCAGAGCCCAGACCTCAACATTCTTGAACCAGCGTGGGATCATCTTGATGGGGAACAGAGCAGAAGGCAGCCAACATCCCATCCCATGGCTCAAGACTTTTGCACAGTAGTGTATGTCATCATAACTTTTAGAAGTTTGGATTTTGCCAGTCTGAATTTCACATTGGGCGCCTACCATTATTTTATTCAAAGATGAACTCTCAAATCATGTTTTATTGATCGGATTTGAACCTGATTCAGAAATAGAAAAGAAATGTTGCTCGACACCATCTGCAAACAAGACTGCAGAAATATGAGAAAGGAATATTTCATTTACTTGTACACAAGAAAGCACGTCGTGCACTTCAGCTTTAAAGTGGACTTTGGGAAAAGGTCAGGGAGTTATTTAAATCAATACAAACACCAATAAGTGTCGGGGCATGGTTCTGAATAGGAAATGTAGTGTTTAGGAATTTGAATTTGAAAACGGCAGCAATCTCTACAATTGCTGTTAACATTAACATTCAGATTTTTTTTTAGAGGATATAGGAGGCCTTGTGCTGAGCTTGGCCAGTGTAAACCTTTTACACATTAACATAATTCTCTGCTACTGTCTAGAACATAAACGTGCAAAGAACTCGGAGATCCATGTGCTCTGAGGGAATAATTTCAAGGTTGCTTTCTTAAGAAATTACAGCATCTACAGAATCGGTAATTGGAAATACTCTTGTCATCAGTACGGCAGCACACTCTTGTGAGTCATTACTCTACAACCGCAGTGCTCTCTATATTCATTGGTGCCATTATATTTTGGCCCTTCACCCTGACAGACTGCAGCATCCTTTGCTCAAAATGGCATAATTACAACTGTTGCCATAATAAACTCAGATTATTCGTCAGCCTTAATATACTTACATAAAAGTCTTAAACTTTTATATCATCATCTTTTTTTCAGCAGTAATTATAACATTGGTCAGGTATTTTCTAGCCTCTTCTTAAGAAAACGAAATCTTACATCGGCATAAACAACATTTCAGTGAATAATCAGGACAATGTGTGCCAGCTGTAAAATGATGCACGAATAATGTTAATTGTGACACTGTCCAGATAAGTTCGGGCTTATTCTGCAAAGCTCCTAATTTTGTTGTTATGCAGCGCCATCATTGTGTAACAACTGCTTCCGACGATAGGTTGGAAATCTGAGCGCTCCTTCAAAAGCACCGACCCCCCCCCCCCCGTTAAATGCGTAAAAGCCAGAGCTCCTGTAACCATGTATTTTAAATATAATGCACTACAAGCAAGCCAAAAACAGCAAAAATATTTGCACATTTGTCGAACAATAAACGCCTCGCGCATAATTTATTGAATTCCTATTCTGTCTCCTCCAAGCCACTGTACACAACAACTGCAACAAATCACCGAGACGGACTAGAGTCAAGTCTATGGGATGCATTGCAGTAAATGCTTCTGCAGCAGGCCTCCCGAGCACTGCCTGATGAAAATGAATTAACAATGAAAGACGATTTTGAAGGCAGTAATTTAATAATTGCAAATTTAAGACAAAAGTTAGAAAGGGTTGAAACAAATCAAAACACAGTAAAGCCTGAAACACAAGCAGATGGACTAGTAATGGGAAGCAGGTTGGGCTGGTTGCTAAGTGACAAGGGCTAAGATGAGGGTCCATAGTTTTGGCCGCGGTTTTGCAGGAAAAACACGTCTCCTCCCTCGTCTGAGCCACCCTCTTTCCCCATAGTGCTGTGGTTATGACGCTGGCGGGGCAGGACAGAAGGCAGTCCTGGCCAAATGAGAAACAGACCCCTTTCACCCCAGTATTGCCTATTTCTCCCTGTGGCTTTTTTGTTTTCAAAGAAAAAAAGAACGCTCTCCAAAAATAGATTTGGGGCTCGCGTGCCAATGGGTTTTGAAACCTTTTTTTCCACTCCCTCTAGTCACGCAAGAAGCCTGGCAAGACCTTGAAGAGTGAGCAGGGGAAAAACAGAATTTGAAATAGACAGGAGGATCGTAGGGGAGGGAAGAGGGGGAATCTTTTTGGTGTGTTTGGAGAAAGGATCGTGGTAAGCTGAGGATGGAGCATCCCTGGAGCCTGGCCCTCTGCTGAACAAGGAGCAGAGACTTCCGTGCAAGATCCAGGTATGAGGGGTTTATGGGTAATCCAAGCATGAGCAGAGAGACGTCTCTCTGCTCTGGCCTCATTTTAACTGGAAGGAAGCCTGGGCTCCTTCATGGAAGAGTTTGATCCTTACCGAAGGGCCTGCACATAAAGCAGTTCACACTTGAATGCAAAGGTCCCCGTTCCTTATAAGCCAATACCCTTCACTGTGATTCACGTCAAAACTGACTGTTCTCTACAGATGGTATTCATCTTTTTATCTGCCACATCACATACTGTGTCATCAAGATGAGATCGCTGGCTAGATCGCATTATATTTGAAAGTCTGCCCATTTTGGGAGCTTCATTATAGAAAATGCTTTTGAACATAAGACAGTGAGAAGGGCCCACAATGCAAGCTCCTCTGCAGGAGCCATGCTAAAGCCATTATGTCTCCCAGTCGTTATAGTAATTATGCTTTCAAAGCAACATAAGCCCTCTGCTGCTAAAGAGCATGGAGGGTCTTTGGAACATCTGAGTAAGGGTTAAATGTTGCTATAATAAAAAGTAGGCAGGCTGCAAAGAGGTCTGGTCCCCAAAAAAACCTTTCATGCTTTGGTGCCCGTTCTGTGCTTGAGCGCCGTTTTCACTGAGCCACTTCAGAGGGATTTTCTTTCTTTTAATACACATCTCAGTGTGAGGGTAGGTCTGCATTTAAACCCACTTTCGCCTTATCAATAGCTGCTCTCATTGTAAATGAATCAGGATCGAGGCAAACTGAGTCACTCTTCACAAATGAAGTATTTGCTAATCGTAAAGTAACCTGCACCAGCTGATGAGTTACATCGGCAAAGAGAGACCAAACTGTGACTAAAAAGCGACTGTCAATCAAAGGAGAAAAGAAATTGTCTCCCAAGGACTCTGTGCTTTTTCTGAAGTTTTACAATTGATAAATAATATGCAATAAGTCATTAGATCTAAAAGAAGAAGGGGGGGGGAGAAGAACAATCCTCTTGAGACATCCGTAAGCTGCTTTTGTTTTAGAGACATGTCTCTGAAACTTGAATGAGGAAGATAAAACTAAATGAGACTATCAGATGTTTACCCATGGGATACCATCGGGAAAGATAATCACATCCATATGTGACTCATGCATTTTTTCCACAGTGTTACTTGCACAATACAACTGAAACATGGCACACCTGAGTCTCTGAAGTAGCACAAAACCTTTCACATGTTCACGTTAACTCTCATTAACAACTACAGTACTAATAGAGCGGTGATATTTTCCTCTCTTATTGTGCTTCAAAAGAGGAAATATTGCATCAGGGTAGCAAAAGGAAATAAATCCACAATGCATGAAATTAGCCGATATGAATAATAACTTTGGTACATCACCAGCTTTAAGGATTTCAAAGTTTGGCTGTTTTCTCTGTGAGGAAGCAGCATTGAGTAGGAAAATTATGAACACAAGTAGCTCTCTGCACTCAGCAAAATGGAATATGAGCCAGCATGATAGAAAATTTGTAAGAGAATTTATGGTAATTGTGAAGCTGATTATTATTCTCATATTTTTGTCCCTTGTTGACAATTAGTCATAACAAGAGAGTTGGCAGATGTGAATGGAAAGGATGATGTTAATCGTGCAAAATGCTTTTCGACAATTTTCTTCTATCACACAGGAAATATTACTCAGCACCAAAACAGATACACGTGCAGATCATCCTGCAGGCAGATGGACATTTATTGTATTGGTATGAGGTTGTGGTTTACTTTATTATACATCTAAAGAGAACCTATTGTGGTTTTTGTCATTTCCTCATTATGACATGTGTACCGTTGCAATGATGGGTCCTCAACATGGCCAAAGTTTCAAACAATGAGGCCGTGAGCCGAACGCTCAGGCTTCAGGCAGCTCTAATGGTTTCACACAGTTTTTTTTATTACTCTTGGGTTTGTATGACCCAAAAGTCACTGGTAGCATTAATGTGGTCATCTCAGCCACACGGCTGTGAACACAGACGCCCACCACTTGTTGTTTTAAACCTTTTGTTTGCGAGGGGTAGCCATCACAAGAAGGTTGGATTAAGGCGAGAGGAGCTAAAACTTTAAGCTTCAGACAGTGACCTGAGGAGTCGCACCGAGGCCCAGTATACTGTAAATAAGGATTGTGTTGGACTGTGAATTATGCAAAGCTGCTCCAGCAGAGTCCAGTAATAATTGTGGGTAATTTGTCCATGCTGCAGACCCAAACTTGTGATCTTCGGCCCAGTATTGTAATGCATACAGTGTGGTCAGTGTTATTATGACTAATCATAACGGGCATGAATATGGGGATATCATCTGGGTTAGCAAACACTCAAGCTGAGTAAATAAAATGATACTACAAAAGCTGCAGTATTCAGTATCATGCAAGCATAACAGCACTGACAACACTGTAAGGGACAGAGGTGAAGTCAGCGAAGGGAAAAATGGGCAGGCTGGTGCAGAAGATTGCATGTTAACAGAGCAGTCTCCTGTGTATTCACTTTGTGTTGACGGGAAAATGATAGATTTCATTTGGTTTATGCAGAGTCTTTAATTTAAGCTTTGAGTAATGACTCGCCTTTTGCCCTCTCACTCATATCGTCCGAGTTCTGCTTTGTATACACTGGCCACCGATCCAAGGTGCTCGGTTTGGGGCACAGCATCCATCTCATAATCTTGAGTCTACTATGACAGTCATGCTGGGCGTGTCACCATGATTTCACCTCTGTGGATGCAATTCGTCGTTTCTCAGAATACCCCAGAGGTTTGGGTTTCAGCTCGGTGACCAGTCAGGGGCAGGCCTCGGCACGGCGCAGCATCAGCCCGGTTTCAGCTCGGTTTCATCAGGCAGCAGGAGTGCTGCCCAGCCTCAGGCAGTGTAGCAGTTATGCAGTTAGTTCCCCTGACAGGTGCGGATATTAAAAAAAATAACACATCATTGACATGCATTCATTCTAAATTTAAAGATCCAAATAAGAAAAGTTTAGATCACCATTTTGATGTTTTTAGCTTTTCTGACTGCTTTTAATGTTAGACACTCCGGCCGCTTGAAGGCCTGGATGAAGAGGTTTTATGTGCGATATGAAAACATTCAGGTAATGCTAAACCATCATTACAGACATACAGTACAGTGTTTTAGCTCACCCCGCTGTTTTAATGTGTATTACATATTCTTGGGAATAGAAAAGGGGGGCAATTAGCTGAAACAGAAAAACAGTGACATTTCTGAAGTAAAACAAAGACACAGTGATGGAGAAAAATGCTGTGAGGATATCACACACCTAAGGACAAACCTCTGAGATCTGACCTGAGTTTGGTACATTCATCACACCCGTATCAACATGATGAATGACTTCTGAGAGCCAAAATATGAAGATAGATATTTTACCAAAAACAGAGCACTTTTTTTTTTTAGGCCTGCTATCAGTAGAAATGAAGGCATCTGTAAAGCCAATATTTCAAATAAGTTGTGATGGTATTGCAATTGTGTTACATCACATATGCCTGTCAAGTTTGAAATTACACTTAATGGCCATCATTAAATCAAATGTTAAGATTTCCCCCTCTTCCCAAAATGTACTGCACTCTCTCTTATTTCTCATTGGGAATATTTTGAATGCAGTCCCAAATCAAAGTACAAATACATGTGTGGACTGACTGCAGATTATATCCATCCATCCTCATCCACATATTCCAATGCATGAGACAACACAGAGACGACAATATGATCACAAGTACTTTAATCAGGCACTTTTTACTTGAAACATTTCTCTGGACGAGCCTCGAATGATATGTGTGAACATGAGGAGGAATTTCCTCTCAGTGAAACCGCCGTACGCACAGTTTGGACAAACACAAAGTCAATGAGCAGGTAACACCGATGAATACATAACAATACAAACACAACAGGGCACTTCCTTTTTTATTCAACAGGTAGTGTTCATGTATATTTGGCCAATAGTTTTCTTCTAAATAAAACATACTAATCCTTGCAGCTTCTGAATTCTGCCTAATAGATACATAAAGATACTGCATAATGTTAGATAATCTTATAGAGTCTAAAAATGGAGATTAGGCAAGGACATTATCTGGTTACTAATGCAAGCTGACACATTTTATTTTCTTGCCCAAAACACAATTATATTGATGAACACTTCATGTCATAGGCAGCTGCGTAAAAGCATGATGTGAGACATTCTCTGGTGGCGTTTAAACATTCAGAAATATATATATATATTTTTTGTACTTCTATCATTTCAAATGTAACACTTATTGGTATCATTTTTTTTAGTCACTTAAATGTTGTGTATACTGATGATAAAACGAGCTGACAGAAATCCAGCCATCCATTTTCTTCTCCTTATCCGGGGCCGGGTAGAGAAGCCCAGACCTCCCTCTCCCCAGCCTCCTCCTCCAGCTCGTCCAGGTGGACCCCCCAAGGCGTTCCCATTCCAGCCAAGAGATGCAATCTCTCCAGCGTGTCCTGGGTCTGCCCCAGGGCCTCCTGCCCGGTAGGACATGCCTGAACCACCTCACCCAGGAGGCGCCCAGGAGGCATCCTAGTCAGATGCCCGAACCACCTCAACTGGCTCCTTTCGATGTGGAGGAGCAGCGGCTCTACTCTGAGCCCCTCCCAAGTGGGCCGCACTCCTCACCCTATCTGTAAGGGAGAAGTCAGCCACCCTTCGGAGGAAGCTCATTTTTGCCGCTTGTATTCGTGATCTCGTTCTTTCGGTCACTATCCAAAGCTCGTGACCATAGGTGAGAGTAAGGACGTAGATTGACCAATAAATCAACAGCTTCGCTTTCACGCTCAGCTCCCTCTTCACCACGACACACTCATGAACAAGACCCCGAGTTACTTGAACTCCTCCACCTGAGCCGGAGAGGGCACTCCACCCTTTTCCGGCTGACAAAAATGTTCCAAATAACATAAATTTGGTTTGTCAATGAATTTGTAGAGTAAAAATGTATCTTGACAGGAAAAAAAAAAAAGAAAACTGCTGCAAAATTTCAGTGTTATGATAACACTAATTTACATTTTTAAGTGTTTTTGTTTTATTAAACATTTCACTGAGGAACATTGGTTCCGTAGATAAACAAACAGCTTACATTCTCTGGAAAGATTAGGCTGCAGATAAGGCAAACTCTTTACCAAATAGCTGCTCTGTGTTCCCTTTTCTTTTTTTCAAAAAAAAAAATATCACAATGCAAAAAAAAACAAAAGAAAACAAACAATAAGGCTTGTTGTGAGAAATTAAAGCCATGTGCCTGAAGAACAGGATCATCGAATGTCAAGTTCTATTTTGCAGAATGTGATCGGGTGCGTGTTAAGGACTAAGAGAACTTTTTCAGCGTTTCACATTCATTGTTACCTTTGATGGAAGATCAAACACTAGGTCTGATCACACAATACTCTATTCTGACTGATGTTTCATTTGTTCAAGCAAGGTTGTTTCTTCTTCTTCTTCTATAAATATTTACAATTATCTCTTTCAAAAAAAAATCCACCTCATGAAGAATTAATGGTGAGCTTCACTTAAAACCACAAAGTTAAGAGTTACAAGAGACGCCACAAAACTTACAGTACAAACAGGTATACAGTACAAGCTACAAATATACAAATGTAGAAATGTATTGAGGTTTTTCGCAACCCTTTGACACGTTAATGCCGTTTTTGTCAGAAACCACACACGTATAAAAATATATAGACAATGCTTTTGTACAAAATATTGACATCATTTATGGATCTCCATTCGAATGTGCAAATTAACACTGATCAACAAAAGAACAGTTTCTTTAATAGACACATGCACGCGCGCGCACACAAACGAACACACAAAAGGCATACTCCTTTTTGGCCTGTTAGTGATGTAGTGAGAAAGCACCACAGCTGCAGCTATTTGGACTTCTTAATGTAACATTGCGTCCTTCTCTTGAGAACGAAAAGAGGATAGCACTGACTCGTTTCAGGTTGCAGCCCCTGTGGTTCATACAGTAGAACAAGATTAGAACAGCAGTTATTCAGCTCAATTCACCCTTTAGAATTTAAATCCTCAGCTCTGCCTCTTCACTGTGTTCCAAATTATGTTCAGTTGTGCTGATCACGGAGGCAGAGGGGCCCTGTGAGACACTGAAGGGTGTAATTGCAGGAGAACGTGCTGCCAGTGGCGAGAGAGAGGGGGAGAAACTTGGAGACATTGCGACAGAGGAGATGGATCCGTCGGCGCTGATGGGCGATCTTCGAAAGGAAGCCAGGTTCGGGAATGTCCGCCCTATGGCAGGCTTTGGAGGTACAGTTTTGGCCCCAGGGTGGGCCACAGAGGTTATGAGCGGTGGGGGGTCAATTCTCGACTCTGCTTTTGCTTTGTGATGAAATGACTTGCGAGGATGAGGAGGAGCAGTCTCATCTTTTAAACGTGCTATTTCAGTAAAAACATTAGCTAAAGGTTGGAACTGGGGACACCAGTTCAGTAGGTAGTCCCAGTTATAGCTGCCCCTCAGCTCCTCATCACTGGCCACAATGGCTGTGAGGGAGCCATCTGCCGAGGGCTTTCCGTCCTCAGGAAAAGTGTAGTCTTTAGGGCGGGAGATGCTGAGTCCTCGTCCCACGCCTACATATCCGCCCCCTTCGTCCCTGTAGATTGGCACCTGGCCGGCTAACAAAGTACTATTCACGCTGCCCACTTTCTTCCCTTTGAACCAATCTATAGAGGGCTCACAAGACACATCCGACAGCTGATCAGCATCCTGCTGGATTCCAGAGTCTGGGCCTCGGGCAGAGATGCGCTCTTGCATTGAAGAGGAGATGCTTGACACTCGAGGATATTCATTTATCATTCTGATTTCATCATCCTCTGCTGCCTCTGCCTCCGCAGAGCCGCGGCCACTGGAGTGAGAGGGATCCAGGGATCCACCGCGAGTATACGGACCCCCGCTAGTGCCCCTCTGATCGGTTGCGTATCCAGGAAGGGCCTGATGGTAAATCATTTCATTGGCTGCTAACTTTGTTTCCTCAAACTTGTGCAGCAGGGTCCCTGACATTGGTGTTCGTTCATGCGTCTTTTGCTCCTTCTTCCGACGTCTTAATTTAACAAAAAACAGTGCCACGGCAATTGTTATTAGTATGACTATGATCCCGAGCGAAACTGCAATGACACTGACAAGCAGCATGTTCACGTCTGTGGTGAGACCAAAAGACGCATGGGTAACATCTACGGTAACTTTGGCCACTGTCGTGCGAGACGTCTCCAGAGGGCTGTGAGCGGTCACATCCAGTGTCATTAGACGTACCTCTCTTTTAGAGCGACTCGCGTGTCTACCATAGCTGTCCATCTTCAAAGAAATTTCTCCAGTTGATTTATTGACTTCAAAATAAGGCGAGTGGTCTGCTAAGGAGTAGAGTACAATACCATCCACGCCTCCGTCCTCATCTCTGGCTTGTACTTTGCCAATGATCTGACCTTTCTTTGCTCCCTCAGGCACTTCGAATAAGAACTGTGAGGAGGTGAAAACGGGATCATATTCGTCCTCCCCCATAACGTAAACCTTCACTGTTACAGTAGCGGAATAGTTGCCCGCATCCACGGCCACGGCCACAAAATGGAAGGAGTTTATCTTTTCAAAGTCAAAAGAAGAGCGAGTCCGTATTTCGCCTGAAGTTTGATTGATGAAGAACCCCTCTCTTCCTTCTTTCAAGGACTCTAACATGTAGTACCTCAGCTGTCCAAAAACCCCTCTGTCGTGGTCGATCGCATGCAGCATGGTAACTAAGGCGTTCTGGGGCTGGTTTTCCTTGATGCTTGCAGTTACTAGATTGAGGGGGAAGAAGGGCCGGTTGTCATTGATGTCCTTCACTTCTATGCTGACAGGGACCAAAGCGTAATGCCCCTGACCATCAGTAGCCTGGACAACAATCAAATGGGACAACCGTGCCTCGCTATTCAGCGGTCTCTGCAGCCTCAACGCTCCAGTCCATTGGTCTACATGGAAAAGATCCGTCTCATCTCCTGAGCTTATAGAGTACTGGACCTCACTGTTCGGAGCAGAATCTGGATCTGTGGCAGATAAATGCAGGATCTCGGTCCCCGCTGCAGTACCCTCACTCAGAACCACACTGTACTCTGTTCGGCTAAAAGCTGGAGGGTTGTCATTGGCATCCGTAACACTGATAATGATAGGAACGCTGGAGCTACGCTGAGGGATTCCACGATCCGATACCACAACCGTCAGGTTATAACTTGGCAGCGCTTCGAAGTCCAGCTTCTCCACCAGGATTAGACTGCCGACTGTCTGGAAGCCCCGCCCCTCCAAGAAACGCACGCTGCTCTCAATCTGGAAGGCATTACCCGAGTTGCCACTGGCAATGGCAAAGTCAAAACCACAGTTATCCCGTAACAGGTCTCCATCCACAGCTTCTAATGTCAGAACAGTCGATCCAGGAAGCCCATCTTCGGACACGGTGGCTCTGTACTCTGACTGGTGGAAGATGGGCGCGTTGTCATTTATATCGGACACTTGCACATGGACCGTGGCAATGGATGAAAGCGGTGGAGTACCCTGGTCTCGTGCCTCAATCACCACCAGAATGGAGGGATTCTCAACATCGAACTCAGTTTTTTGCTTGCAGAACAGAGTACCTGTGAAGAAGCAGAGAGTACCGTCATAAAAAGAGCAACTTAATTTTAGGTTTTCTTCCACAACCCATCATATTGCATATCGGTGCCGGTTAGCTCTCACACCGTAATGAACGCCTTAAGTAAAAAAGTAAATTACAATTACGTTTTGTAAACACTGTGGCATGTTTGGGTACACGCTGTTTGAGGGAACATTATTTCAGGCAAATGGAACCCATTTGAGAACAAGAGACAGCATAGTTGAAGGCCAGAAAAACACCCCTGTTTTTATAATGCACTTATTTTTAGACGCTATCTGAAACCCAACATCTGAGGCAAATAACATTACATCTCATTTTCAATTACTTATAATGAACAAAATGATTAAATATTTTGCAATGCTTATTGCAAATATGTCCAAACCCCAAACGAGCATCCAAGGAGAGCCTCTGTAGGGAATAAGCTTTTTAATGAAGTGTAATTAAGGGGCTCTTAAACTCTGGTTAGACTGTAGTTATAAACAACTATAAATGTGCAGAGAGTAAACGTACCATTGATCGGGTCAATGTAGAAGAGACCTTTGGTTGATGACACGACTCTGTAAGTAATCTTCCCGTTATCCCCCGAGTCACAGTCGGTGGCTGTTACTGTGACGACTGCACTGCCTGCTGGGAGGTGCTCCGATACGGTCACCTGGTAAGGAACGCATTATATAAACATATTTATCTCCATCTATAGATGCTTAAAGACTTCAACAAATACTGTGGTGAAATACGCAGAGGTGTCACAGGCGGTACCTGATACAAATCTTGAGTAAAGGTGGGGGAATTATCATTGACATCATCCACCAGCACAGTGAGGTTGGCCTCGCTTTGGTGTTTAGAGTCAGAGGAGCGGACTGTCAGCGTGTACCATGTCCTTTCCTCGAAGTCTAGAGGGCCGGTCAGAGACACTCCTCCTCCGTAACGGTGAATTCCAAACATGCCTCGGCTGCTTGCATCCAGGTGTAACGTGTAGGAGAGGGCTGGCCCCGAGTCGACATCATTTCCTGTCACTTGGGTGATTACTGTGCCGATGAGAGTATCTGTGTGTGTGAAGACAAAGAAGCTGCGACTTAAATGAAACATAGAGAGTCTTGGTTTAAGAAAAAAAAGAAACTTTATGAAGAAATATCCGGTCCTGGAAAGCCTTGACCTAATAGACAGGAAATGAACAGAGGAGGAACTTGGCTACAGCGTGTTTCATCAAAGGGTCAGACTTTTCTCACTGAGCCCCGCTGAGTGAGCTGCCAGGGAGTGTGATGTGAGGCTTTATGATAAGATCACTGGACTAACTTCCACTGTGAAGCTGGCTTACCCTCAGGCACTCGAATCTTCTGAGGCAGAGGAATCATGGGACTGTTGTCATTGAGGTCGATGATGATCACAGTGAGGGTGGCAGAGCTCAGCGAGCCGCGGGGTTCCCCGGTCTGTTGCCGTAACAACAAGCCTGGAGCGACAAAATTAAAGTCAGCTTTTTAACTTTTAAACTTTCTGAACCCGGTTGCGCAATTCTTCATCCCCAACCAAGAACAGCCTGATTTTGACTGGATGCTTGTGTGTGTGTGTGTGTGTGTGCATGTGTTTTACAACACTGAAAAGTGGCTGAAAGTCATTTTAAATATTAATAAAGCAATATGTTTAAAATTATCAGCAGGGGAAACATGATTTTCTTATAATGTTGAAAGGCTCTGATGCACAGTCATAGGCTTTTCTTTTTTTCTAAGAGAAAGCCTTTTCTGAGTGGCCGTCCTTAATTTCAGTCAAGCCTGCAGGAGGAAGACGAAATCTTGGATACTTTAAATGGAAATATGCACATAAAATCAGGTAATTTATTAAACCAAGGATAAGAGGGAGTGCACGTTTCAACAGTTCAGAACATAAAGGCATGCGGAATCGACTGATGTCGGGATGTGGTTGCAAACAAATAGAATAAAAACGAGACTCACTTCGTTTGGGTCCAGATCTCTCTGTCCATTATGGCTGCGGTGGTAATACTGCCAGTCAGTGGGTCTATCTTAAACAAGCCACTCATGGATGATGATCTGATAGAATAGGTCACCTGACCATTTTGACCCTGGTCCCGGTCATCTGCAGCAACCTGAGGGAATCAACACCCCATTTTGAAAACCAAAATATAGAAACATTTGCAACAGCTATTTTAGTGTAACTTGAACTAGTGAGCAATATTGGACTT